>APFE031025283.1:11791-23596 GCA_000404065.3 Pinus taeda | reverse complement strand
GTGGTTGCCTTGGAATTATCATCAGTTCTTGAGCAGGTATTGAGCAGCGGAGGCAGGCAAGCAGCGTAGGAGATTTGAGCCAGTGATTGATTCAGATCTGAGCTGTATTGTGTGTAACAGAGGTGGAGATACTTGTGAGAAGTATTATGCTGTGTAATGTTACATGACTCAATCATTAATATACAGATAGTTGGGGTTTTTAGCGAGATGCTTTCCCCGGGATACATACTGTGTTAATGTGTGAATACTCTTGATGTTTTATTGTTATTGATGCTGCTATATTGATGATCAACGTAGAGGAGCTTATGTATTGTGTATGTTTTCCGCAATAGTACATGATCAGGATAATCTCCATTGAATATGTGTTAAATTATTCAAAATTTATACAATTTCCACTCATAGATGGAATGGAGGTAGACCCAAATAAGGAAGTGCTAGAAATAGACCCAAATAAGGATGCAGAGGGGATGGAAATAGTTCCTCCCCCTTGTACTGATGTTGGAGTCTGCATGGTTGTAGCACTCGTGGTAGATTCCATGCTTGCAACTATGGTCATCGAAGGTAAGTGCGTGAAATAACCTGGACTTGAAGGTCTATGTGTCAGAGTCCCAACGTATAATAATACGTTTGGATGATCATAAGGTAGAGGAGAATTCAGAGCCGCTAACGACTCTGAGAGTTCTTCTACCTCAATGTTATCTTCTAACTAGAAGAGAAATCGAGAAAGAACTGGGGTGTTCCTCTCTAGCTCTGTAGAAGTATCAGGCCTATCCTGAACACTAATGCCCCCAAGCAGAGGATCAATCTCCGATGTGTCAGTTGCCATGGGGTGAAAAACCACTAGAAGTATTGCCTCTGCGCCTTCTAGGAGAAGGCTTTGAACTTGGTGGTGAAATACCACGAAGTCTTCGAGACTGTCTAGGCGATCGGTTAGCCACTTTGAATTTTTATTAAGATCTAATTAAATACTCAAGAAAAATGAAAGCTAGGCCAACTAGGAGCACAAAGCACACACTAAAAATGTCCCTAAAAGAAATCAGCTAGTCAAACAACTTTCAAGTATTTTCACTCCGGGTAATGAGGACCGGACACTAAAATACAAGAAAGTGAAGTAGGGGCCTTCTGAAGATAGTCTGGGATAATGACGGCCCAGGCCTACCAGCGAAGGTATCAGAGGAAGTTACGCTGACCTCCAAACAACAGCCTGTGTCGGTGCAAGCCCCCGAGCTTCGCAAGGGTGCCCTCTAGAAGCACTGCTGAGAGTGATACAACGTCGACCTCAGGTGCCATGGGATTCCCCTCCACAACCACCTGTGTAGATCCCTAGGATAAGCAACTAAGGTTACCAACTCGTGTCAGAAGCCAGGTGGAACAGTATTGAGGTAAGATCCGACAAGTAGGAGAGGGGGTATCTCTCTTCCTTATCTTCAAAAACCCTTGTGCTTAACTCCTAGATCCGGAGCTTTTCTGGTCTCCCTAATGCTATTGGATTTTCACTCATTATTCAGACTTCTATGTTTGACAGTTTAAGTGGCCTTCGAGAGTTTTCTCTCCACTCGCCTAATCCAAGGCCCTAAATATCCTAAAACTTGTTGGTGTGTCTAAATTGACAATATAAAAATGTTCTAGTATATTTTATTTAGCGCTTGTTTTTAAATGGATTGTTCTTAAGTCAAGGGATAAACAGAAGTGAAACTGGTGGTGTTTGTTGGCGCAAAAGAAATTAATAAAAACCAAACTATATGCAAATGCACTTTTTTCGTTCTTAGATGAAAATAAATTTCTACTAGGTTCTAAGGAACTTCTAATAAAGCAATAAATTTCTCTTTTCTTTTCTTCAACAAGCTTCACACTCACAAAAAATATTGGATGCCCTAAAATATGCACAAACTACCCTAATGCAATGAGTATATGCTGATGCAAAAACTTAAGATTACTCTAAAACGAAGAATGAAAGCAATTTGTTTATCGCTTATAATTAGCCACCTTAGATGTTTGGATAGAATATAAGTTCCTAATGCTCATTTTCGTCCAAACACTAAAAGCAAATCCTAAGACAAACACAATGCACTTTCACTCACAAAAAGAAACCAAATCAAAACAAGGCAAAAGAAAGCAAAAACCAAGTTTAAGAAGTTTTTTTTTCACCAAAGCAAAACACAACTTTTCAAAAGTGCTCCAAATACTATTGAACATTTTAAGACCAAAAAATAGGCAACAAAACACTTTGCAAGTTATCAACTCAAATAGGTGTTTCAAGATTCCCTAAACGACCAAAAAGCAGCAAAAAGAGCTTGGTGAAAATGATTAAAAGACTAAGAAAGACAACTTTCAAAATCATCAATCAACAACTTTCAAAAAGCGAGAAAAGCAAATGGCCATAAGATGCAGTTTTGACACAAAGCAAGAAGATCACAAAGATAAAGTTTGTCACAAAGATTGAAACCAATCTTTCTTCTCTAGAAGACCAGAACAACCAAGATTGTCAGAAATAAATCTCGTGTGCTCAAACACAAATGATGACACTTGCAACAAATCAAAACAAGACCAAAACTTTCCACAATAGGAGAGAATTTGAAACTGTGAATTTGCTACAAAACCAAAGACTGACAACAAAAACTGACTACTCAGGAAATACTCAGACCAGCAAACAAATCCTCTGAAACAGAAAGACTTGAAAAAATCTTGGAAAATTAGGGTATACGCGACTGTGTCAATACACAGTTGCATGAATACGTGATTCAGCCCAAAGAAACCTGAGTATACGCGAGCTCATATGGGGAAATTTGTGTGCATACACTATTGTAACCTGACAAAACTGCGTATATAACAGTTCACAAGAAAAAACAAAAAAGAGGTCTGAAGAAACTACTCAGACTTAAAGTCTGGGTTCCTATAAGAACAGACAAATCAGTTACAGCAAGAAAAGCAATGGCTGAGCCCTGATTGGCTTAAATTAACCCAAACTAGGAACAACAATACTATTTTCCCCAGTGGAGTTGCCAATTCTGTTGAGGGAAAAAGTCCCCTAGGGTTTTGGGTAAACACCCTAGCAGAGTGGGGGTTATCTACAGTAAAAAACAAGCATTCCACACAACCATGATACTTAAATAAGAAAACTACGTGAAGAGAGGTGCACATGGGGGTCCTTGGTTCGGGTAGATCCAGCCAGGGTCCAAACCCTCTTGGAGTTCCTCTCGATCCTTGAACTTGCAAAACAGTCAATTCAAAGAAGTGTAACAATATATGGGCAAAGTATCATATAGAAATAAACTTCATAACCTATTGAAAGATGGTTAATTATACATTGAAACAATTATTCATATGTAAACCATAACAATAACATCATATGCATAAAGAAGATTGATTTCGGGAACAAGACAAATGTTTCTTTATTGTAGATAACTAAAACAAAGCAAGGAATGATATCACCTGAATCTTCCTCTTGCTGGCTCCAAGCGGAATCGTCCTCCGGGTCCGTTCAATCCCAAGTCTTCAAAAGCATCCTTCCATGACTCACACAAGGATATCTCAACTAGTGAAATGACATCATAACTCAAGGAAACAAGGGTTTCCTGTAGTGGGGGAAGTGTTGGAAGCACAGGGATCTTCAAACTTGATCAGGGATAATCCTAGCAAAGTAATTCTCTCTCTTCTCTCCTCCTTAAGGCCTTCCCATTGAAGCCTTTTTATACTTCTCCCAAAGTAGTTTTTTAGTTGGGAATTCGTTGGGAACAGTTGGGCCATGGACACTAATAGGTAATCAACAAGTAAAACCCATGATCTCCGCCTGAAATTAAGGAGATTTAATTTTTCTTAAGTGTTTTAAGACATATACGCAGGTTGGGTATACACAAACCACGTACACACACATTTAGCTCAGGGAAATGTCTCATACAAGGAGTAAAACACTGTTTTTTAAGTATTTGGACCAAGTCTGGAAGGAAGGGGTTACCCTAGGCCATAAATGCAACATCATAAATATCAAGATTGAGATTTGGAGCTATAACATAGCCCCTATAGCAACAACATTCTCTGCTTCTGTTTTTTAAAGTGCGACAATGTTTTACAATTTTGAAACCCAATTGATAGTTTTTCCACTTATAGTAAATACGTACCATGTGGTGTTCCTCTCATTATATCTATCACTTTCCATATCTGCATCAACATATCCCTGTAGAGCAATTTTTGGACCACCAAAGCATAATACTTGATTTGTGGTACCTCTCAAATACCTGAGAATCCACTTCACTGCCATCCAATGCTCTTTTCCTGGATTGTTCATATATCTGCTTACAACTCCCACTGCATGTGTAATATTAGGCCTTGTGTAGATCATTGCTTACATTAAGCTTCCAACTGCTGATGCATATGGAAATTTACACATATAATCCATCTCTTCCCGAGCCTTGGGACACACCTCCTTACTTAGTTTGAAATTGCTAACAAAAGGTGTACTAACTAGTTTTTCATTCTGCATATTAAATATTTTGAACACCTTTTCTATGTACTCACTTTGAGACAATGTTAATTTGTGATTTTTCCCGTCTCTAGTTATTCTCATACCAAGGATTTGTTTTGCAACACCCAAATCCTTCATTGGAAATGAATTTTCCCATTTTCCTTTGAGCACATTTATTTCTTGCATGTTAGACCTCGCAACAAGCATGTCATCTACATACAATAATAATATAGTATGGTTACCATCATTTTGATTTTTAAGATAAAAAAAAATGGTTAGAGTGACATCTAGTATAGCCTTGTTCAGACATAAATCTGTCAAATTTTAGATACCATTGCCTTGGAGCATGTTTTAATCCATATAAGATATTCTTCAATTTGCACACTAATTTTTCCTTCCCTTTGACCTCATACCCTTATGGTTGTTGCATATATATTTCTTCCCCTAAATCCCCACAGAGAAAGGCTACCTTTACATCTAATTGCTTAAGATGCAAAGCCTCTGCTACCACTAGACTTAAAATGGTTTTGATTGAAGTAATTTTAACAACATGAAAAAAAAATTCATTAAAATCTATACCTTTCTTTTGTGCAAACCCCTTCAGCACAAGTATAGCCTTATACCTTTGTTTACCTTCTTCCTCTTCCTTCAACCTATAAACCCATTTATTTTGCAATGATGTTTTACATGCAGGCAACTTGGCTAAGTCCAAGTTTGGTTATGCATCAAGGAGTCCATCTCTTCTTCCATGGCTTGCTCCTACTTCATCCTAGTTTCTACCTACATTTCTTCTTCATATCTTTCCAGTTCACCAAAATCAATCAACAATACATAATATAATGAAAGAGAGTATCATTCAGGGTGTCTACTTATCCTAGGAGATTTTGTAACACCACTTTTAGGTGTTTGAAGTGCCTATTGCTATTGTGGTGGTTGTTGTTGGTCCGGCTGTTGATCATTATGATTTTTAGGCACCTTTACTTTTTTTGTGATCTTAGCAAGCACTATGTATTCTTTGTTTTCTTTTTCCTATTTCTTTCCCATGCATCTGATCCTTATACAAGAACTTTTCATTGAATATGACATCTCTGCTCCTAATGATTTTGTGATTTTCATAATCATATAAGCGATAATGAAAATCATTACACCATATCCAATAAAGGTACATTTCTTTGATTTGCCTCAAGCTTTGTTCAATTTTCTTTATTGATGTGAGCAAAGGCTTCACAATTGAAAGTCTTTAAAAATGAGTAGTTTACCTTTTTACTTGTACATGCCTCCTTTGGAATACCACCATCCAAGGAACTTGAAGGCCCTCTATTTATTAGATAAATAACAATATCTATAGCATCTACCCAAAATTATAAGGGCACTCCTACATGCAATCTGTAACACCCTCCTCCCACATCTACCCAAGCAATTGTCCAGCCGGGGTAAACATGCAATGAGAGGCCAAAATGATATGATTTGACCTCCTAAGTCACATTAAGGAAGTGGAACCAATGGAAACACAACATACGAACATTAATTATCAACTACATGACCCTCATGAACCAATCCAATACTTTGACAACTTGCCTTTGGGTACCACTAAGATTTTAGAAAATTTAAGGTGCAGTCACTCCCATGCTATGGGCATGAGTGTGACCAGCAACTCAAAGTTGCTCTCATAGGCTTGCCTGCTAGTGACCAGAGACCAAAAATGTCAGTGCTATGCCAACAACTTTGCATTTGAAACACTTTTTCAGGCCCAGATCCCAGGTCACTTCCTAGAATTGAACCATCTCTTCATATTAGTAAACTAATATTGAAATGACAGTACTAAAGAAAATACTTGTTCAAGACCTTGACTAGACCCCTACTAGCCATGACAGGAATTTTGTCAAACATATTGCAAATGTGTAATCTACAGGTGTAATTAACATTTCTGAGCATAGGGGTCTCATACTTAGCTAAGAATCGCTAAGAACTATTGATGCCTCAACACATCAACTACCATTCCATCCATTAGGTCATAGATACATTGATCATTCAATTATAAATAAAAATATGATGAGAGCCACACATGGCTATTGTCATAAAACACATACATAACCAACTTAATAGGGACAAAAATACCCATGAAATCACAACCATATACATCACATATAATCCATCATAATACTCATAGAAATACTAGGAGAAATAACCTTTCATTAATGATGCAAATCCAAACTCGGAATGGAACTCCCACATTCCACCCAACCATAGAATGGTTGAGCCAAATCTCTCTTCAACCATTCACCCTCGTGCCATATTCCAGGAATGAATGTGGGGTTTGATAAAACACACCAATCAAAACTTATCTAGGGCTTCCAGAGGCCATCCACCTTAACCCATCAAACATTTATTCCACTTCACGGTCGGACATCATAAAACCATCATAAAATCGGTCTCTATCCTAGCAATCCAGGTCTCCATAGCGTTTGTCCAACCTGGCTACGGGACTAGTAACTCAACCCACAACTTTTACCGGGCTCCAGAGGGTTTGTCCAACCAAGGCTACGAGACTAGTAACTCAACCCACCAAGGGCTCCAAAGTGTTTGTCCAACCCAGGCTACGAGACAAGTAACTCAACCCAAGATGTTTCAGGGCTCCAGGGAGTTTGTCCAACCAAGGCTATGGGACTAGTAACTCAACCCAAGCTAAAGAAACATGAGAACCAACTGAAAACACAACAAGGAAATAAACCCACAATCACCATGGCTATCTAGGAAATGGAAAGGCTAGGCAATCCACTATCAATCCCGACCATCCTCCATGCCAATGAAAAATCACATCCAACAAACCACATGTATATGCCATGCATGCCAAAACTAGTGAAGGAAACATACATGCAACTCAATACCTACAAATAAATTTGATGTAGCTACTAATCTCGATGCCTTCTTGCACTTTCCTACTTTTCCTTTGCCTTCTTGCTCCAAAAATCCAAGCATGCCACACCCTCCAAAAGTGCTCCAAGAAAACTCTAAGTCTCCAAGAGTACGAGAGAGAGAGAGAGAATAGAGGAGAGCTCCAACACTGAATTAACAAAAGGTTAACAACTAATCCTCATAAGCATTTTTATGGATTAGGCCTCTATTTTCTTCATTTCCCATTATTTTCCTTCAATTCCCTCCTCACATGCAACCTGTGACCTTTCACCTCCCTTTTCTCCTAATTTCCATTATTTTCATAAATAAATGTGCCAAAAAATGCCATTTTGCTTTTCCAACGCCTTAGCCATTGCCTTTGCCAATATCCTTAGCCATAAAAAACCAAATGAACACCCCCTAGGATGTCTTGCCCAACATTCAGCTTGGAATAAGTGTCTGATCGACCGTGGTTATTTTTTTAACTTTTAACTTTTATACATGGAATTTTCCCCAAGGAGGCTACACAATCCCATGCACCTTTCAAGCTCCATGATTGTCCTGTTCATCCTTTCTAACACACCATTTTCCTGTGGTATTCCCGAAACTGTATTCTCTCTATGAATTCCATGCTCTGGACAATAGTTATCAAACTCTTTGTTGCAATAATCACCTCCATTGTCTAATATGAGACACTTAAACTTCTTTCATGTCTCATTCTCAACCAAATATTTCCATTTCTTGAAAGTATCATATACATCATATTTATTTAAAGTACAATAAATCCATATTTTCCTAGTTGCATTGTCAATAAAAGTAGCATAATAGCAAGAGCCACCAAGAAATGATACCTGAGCAGGTCCCTATACATATGTATGCACAAGCTCTATTTTTTCTCTCATTTTCCATCCCAACTCTCATAAATATGACTCTCTTTTGTTTTCCATAAACACATTTTTCACATAAATCCAAATCAATATGCTTCAAACATGACAACAAATTTATTGAGTGAAGAATCTACATCCGCTTCTCACTCATGTGCTCAAGCCTATGATGCCAAAGTGTCGTATTTTCTCTTGTGGAGGTTAATACATTAGCAAAATTAGAAATAGTACTCCATAAATACAATGTACCAACCTGTTCTCCTTTTTCTATTACCAGGTCTCCTTTAGTGACCTTCCATGTTTTGTCTTTAGTTACACAACCTTCACCTCCCAACTACCCTATTGAAATTAGATTTTTCTTTAGATCTGGAACATGCCTTTTCTCCTTCAATAGTTGTTGTTTTCCATATTGTTTATTTATAAAAACCTTACCCATTCCAACAATTTTACAGGGTTTATAATCACACAAACGAACTTGTCCAAAATCTCCTTGAACATAGTCATGAAAATGTTTCTTGTCAAGTGTGGCATGGAATGAGGTCCCTGAATCTACCACCCAAGCATCAATAATATTCTCTAATGAAAGAATCAAAGCATATTGCAACACATCACGTGCCACATTTGCTTCATGATTGTTCTCTTGTTGTTCATCTCCTTCTTTTCCCTCTGATATTTGTAGTATTTCTTTAGGTGTCCTTTATTCCCAAAATTTCAACACACTATCCCTAATCTGGATTTGGATCTGCCTTTTCTTTAGCTACTGTAATTTCCTTGGCTCCTTCCTCTTTCCATTTTCTTCCCCTAGTCTTTGTAGTTAAAGAATTACTTGATGTCTCACTGAAGCTTTTATGTTTCATTTCCTCGCTAAGGATGGCACCAACAACATCATCAAACTTTAAAGTACTAGATCCAGAGACAAAGTTACTAATATCCATAACTAGGTCACTCCAACTTTATAGAAATGAGCACAAAAATAATAGAGCCCTAACTTCATCATCAAAATTTACCCCTACAAAACTTAACTGACTGGTAACCGTGTTAAATTTATTTAAATGATCAACAACAGATCCACCTAATGACATCTTCATATTAAATAGACGCTTAATAAGAAATACCTTATTTGAGGATGAGGGTTTTCCATATAGTTTGGCTAATGCCATCATTAAACATTTTGTTGTCAGTTCCTTTGACATGTTGAATGCCACGATGCTTCCAAACACAACCGTATTGTTCCTAGTCCCTTTCTATTGAGAATCTACCATTTTGTGTTCATCATACTCGTCGACTTCTTTGATTTTCCACTCAATTGTTGGTACATATCTTTCTGATACATATAGGCTTCCATCTTCATCTTCCGCAATTGGTAGTTGTGGCCATTAAATTTCTCAACCCTAAACCTACCATCTTCGGCCATTGCTCCCACTCGAACTAGGAACCCTTCTCTCCCGTGAGTTTATCAACCAAATAAATGTAACACAGTATTTTGTCATACCTCCTATTCAGTTCTTGTTCCATATCCCAAAGTGCCAAAACATTGACTAATGTGCAGCATATCCATCATGATATACAGACCAAAACCTCCTTGAAGAATCAAAGGAAAACTGCCTTGAATCCATTCTGAAGAAGGTTGACTAAAAACCCAAGTTTTAGCATCAACATGTTTTGCTCCAATACATGCATGTGATGATGGCAGGTTGCACAGTTATACACTAGTGTTGCCAGCATGGGTTTTCATAGGAAAAACCTTGTTGAACCTCTTCTGGTAGGTTTTCTAGAACTGGAGGAGAAGCTTCGTGCACTAGAACCTTCAAGAACATGGAGCTGGATATTGGTTGTTGTTGATATGGTCGAGCTCTCCCATTTGGACCTCTTGATCTTATCATCATGGGTTTTCCCCTTGATATGTGGCCCTTCCTCTCTCTTTTGTGGATCCCTAATTCCCTCTCCCTTCCTATAAATTCACTCCCTTCCATCCCCAAATGGTTGGTCATTGATTGTTGCATCCCTGTGTTGAGATTATGCTTACATGATATCCATTCTAACTTGGAGGAGTGCTTGAACAATCTTTTCTTGGACTTGGACATCCACCAAAAGGAGGTTTCCAACATCAAGGCATAAGTTGTATGCTTCCCTTTTTATCTTATTAATATATACATCTGACATTCACTTTCCATAATTGTGTAAATGTTTATGCTTTTAGATTAATACTCTTTGATCTATTAAGTAGTTTATGTTTGATGTATGCTATATATGCTCTTGTATCTTGCATAGTTCTTTGATCTTCCTTACAGGTACTCGAACATGAAGAAAAAGTAAGGAAAGAGGCTTGGAGTGAAAGATTCAAAGTCATCTCCAAAGGATTGAGCGATTAGCATCAGAGCGAGGTAGGTTTCTCATTCTCTCTACATTTGTTAGATATACATTATGAAAGTGTATGTTAGTTTGTTTAGTTTGTTGCTAGACCCACTCATTGGGCTAGAGGGATCGCCTTTGTCCGCAGAGGGGATTTTCCTTCACAAAAAAATGGTGACTCCATTGGGGAATCTATAGCCTTTTAATCCACCTTTCTCAACTAATCTCTTGATCAATTTGACCGATCATCGAGTTCTCAGTTAGTTTGAGTCTATATAGGTCTGCAAAATCATTGAGTGCTACCTTAGAGTACTAAGCCTGGAGTGTTTGTGATTTTTTTTGTTTTTCCCATATTCCTCACTCAACGCGAGTCTTATCAGTGACAATCATGCTACCAATGCCCATTTTTACCTGTACAGTCGCACTGGAAACCCTATATTCCACTCTTTACCCACGCTAAAGACCAACACAGGTTTTTCTATGAAAAGTAGCACTGACAACACAGGTTTTGCTAGGAAAAGTATGTTGATGACCCTGTTAGCACGAGTTTTTCTATATACAGTAGTGATGATCCTTGAATGTAAGAATTTGTAGGGTTTCTATGTCAAAATCCAGTGTGTCTTGGCCCCTGAGGTCTTTTCCCATCCTGTATACTTGGATTTGTCAGTGTTTTTATTTATTTTCTTGATTAATTTGCAAAATTTGTCTCATTGGCTTTGAAGTGAAATATGGTTGAGTACTAGGGTTTCTAGTCAACTGGTCATCACTTGCTACATGATGGTGTCATTGACATGTTGGTTTTACTGATTGATTAAGTTTTGTTTTCTGTGGAAATCATTGAAAACATATTTTTTCATTTGTTTTAGCTTGTCTTTCAAAATTTACTTTTCGTGAAAATGTATTAGATTAGTTACATTGAAAAGTAATTTTCTGAGATTCATCATTGGAAATAGATCACATTTTTTGGTGATTGAAAGTTAAAAATTGTATTAGGTGCATCAAATCATTCAAAATGAAATGAAAATCATAATTCATATAAGTTGCATCCCTCTAGAGCCTATAAGCATAATATGCATCTGCCAGGACCCATGTATCCACACCGATATAAATTGTCCCAAGTAAGTATTTTGTCCTGCCAAGATAGCTAGCCAAAACACTAAAGTTTGAGAGGGAGGTTCCATTGTCAAATTCTATGGAACCAACCCCGTCCCC
>APFE031025283.1:0-11619 GCA_000404065.3 Pinus taeda | reverse complement strand
CCCCCTCCCCCCCACACACACACATATTGTTGCGGCCTAGAAATAAATAGTATGCATTTTTTACCCAACTCTGATCCTGCACCAACTTCCTTTCCCAAGTAAATTTATCCCAAACACCATTCAAAATAATTCCATCCATTATTAATTGTTGAATGTATTTGTCCCATTTCACAGCCAAAGCCCCATATAAACCCAATTTTTCACGCAAATCCAAATGGTGTACTAACAATGTGAAACAGTTTCCACCTAGATCTGAATGATATAATAAATGCCCAAATTGTGGATATGTTGAATGAGAGTTGGAGACATGATATGATTTCCTATTAACCCGATGACATGGCTCAATCTAATTTCTACATTGTGCCCTGTAGGGCCAATACCAATAGTTTTGATTGTTCTAAGAAGAATTTTGGCCTCTTGGGATGAGCCTTAGAGATCATCTGACTCTTCCCATCAATAACAAGTAAAAATAATAATGGGGATAAGGAACAAGCCTGCCTCAATCCCTTAGTGACCTGGAAAAATTATTTAAGGCAACCCATTAATAATAATGGAAAAAATTGTCATGGTAATGCATGCCATTATCCAATCCACCACCTCCAATGAGAGACCAATTTTGTGCAAGATCAACCTCAGAAACCCCAATCGATGCAACCATATTTTTCCTTATGGAAATCTAATTTCAACAACAATGCCTCTTTCTTCTTTTCCTTGATGGAATAAATACGTTCCTGGGCAATGTCCACAACATCTTGAATCTATAGGTTCTTCAAAAAAACAAATTGTGTTGAAGAAATAGGTTTTGACATGTTTTCTTTGATACCAGATGCAATAAACTTGGATATAATTTTATATATGATAGTACATAAAGAAATAGGTCTATAATCCAAAAAGTATTTAGCCATGGAAACTTTTGATATCAAAGTAATGAAAATAGCATTGAGGGCACCATATATCTTACAATTAATCCTTGATTCTTCAGCCAGTAGCA
This sequence comes from Pinus taeda, assembly GCA_000404065.3. Classification (NCBI taxonomy): domain Eukaryota; kingdom Viridiplantae; phylum Streptophyta; class Pinopsida; order Pinales; family Pinaceae; genus Pinus; species Pinus taeda. The sequence continues at coordinate 10,628 of APFE031025283.1, read as the reverse complement.
GTGATTCCTTACCCATAAGATCCATGAAATGAATGAACATTTCAATAGAAGAGCTATCCAGGCCAAGACTTTTTTCTTTGGAAAAGGATATTAGGACCAACACCAATTCATCATAAGTGATCAACCTCTTTATTTTTGAATTATCCTCCTTGTTGAGCATATTACGATATGATTGAATAAGCTATAGTTTATTGTCAATTTCAATCCCCTCACGTTCCAAATATCCCCAAAATGTTTTATGGTTGCCTCATTTACATCGTGCAATGTATATATTTTCCAACCCTCGGCATCCTCCAGCTCCCAAATAGTGTTTTCATGTGTCTGTTAAGAGGCATAATTATGAAAACAAATGGTACTTTTATCACCTCCCAATATCCAAATGGCTCGACTTTTGAGCAGCCATTCATCTTCTTAATGTTTAAGTATCATCCTCTTGTGCCCCTCTAGGGATATTACCAATTTTTTTTATTGTTCCGAGAATAATTTCGACCTATTGGGATTAGCCAACTCCGAAAGTACATCGGTCAATGGCTTGTAACTCAATGAAATGGCTTCTCTTTTTCTTTTTGAACCAACGAAAAATCAACACCTTTAGCTTATAAGCTTCCAAAACATCCCTTTCATATGGGAAATATCCTTATGATATGATAATTTTAACCAATAGTGAAAAACCGTGTGGTCAAATTCAGGATTCTTCAACCAAGAGGGAATAATAATCTAACAAATTCAAATAGGATACCCATGAGTGCATCATACCTCTCCCCTCCAAAATATTTTCATCGACCATAAATTTGTCCATTCTTTTAGTAATTTCATCACTACCAGAAAACCCTTTCACCAGGTATGGAGAATTGGATGAGGTTTAACACCTACAAGATGATTCAATGCAGAAAGATCTTTGAAATATGTCCCCATATAATCCAATTTTCATTTTTTCCCTTAAATCCGTAGTCATCATCAACCTCAAGTGAATATATAATGTCAGTGAGATAAAAAGGTAGAGTAGTCTCCCACCAAGCTGGCGATACAAAAAATCCCAAGGATCCCCTAGACATCAACCATAAAAAAATTATCAAGTAGATAACATCCCACCACTGATGGGGCATATCAATGTGAAATGGCCAGCCAAGCATTCAATGAGATATTTTCCACTAGATCACACTTTGACATCCTGAATTGGTAGTGATACCAATATGAAAAGAAGTCGGGATCACTGATTCGTTATTCAATTGCCAAAAACTGAAATAACTGATACATTCACAAGATACCTACTAACATGTGAAACCGATAGCCCCATATGAACATAGGGAAACTAATAAGAAGAAAATGGAGCCATGAAAACCAGCATCATATCTCTAGGAGATAAAATATTTACTAGAGGATATGAAGATCCAATGGATGATTGACCAATGTAGAAAAATCTACATGTAAGAAACTGACCTCCCAAATACCGCCTGCAAAAAAAGTTGAATACGATCTAAAAAATACACCACCCCTGCATCCAAACTTATCAGCCAAAAAAAACAGGAGGAATTCTGCCAAGCCAAATGGAGAGCATCCTATGTTAGTTAAACCAAAATGATCCAGCCCCGAAACTCCTATGCCATATGCTTCATCGCTCCCTATAATAAGTTTGCATAAGATCTATCAGACAACTACTATATCCTTGTCCTTTGCACAAAGATCAAAGGTCACCCTCTATGTAATATGTCATGAATATTCCAATTGAATGATAATCTTATGATACATATACCACCCAGTGAAAAAACAATGGCTTCAAAGCCTTTATACTCCACGCACAACCTACTTGGTTAGGGTCTTCAGTTGGAGGCTTTTCATAAAAAAACAACCTTCACTATTAAATCATTTGATGTTTTATAACATATCAACATAATAAAATTGTTTTGGGGTATAGGATATATTTCTTTCTAAAAAAATGTTGCTCGTCTTGAGCCAACTTTTTCTATTTTGGTTTTTTTTTCTTCTTGTATCTTGGCTTTCCTAAAACTTTCATGATAGGTTTTACATGGCAAGTTTTGATACCTAGGTTGTTTAGGGATTTGCAACTGTCTTATTACATCCTCCTTTATGGGTTTATTTGAATGTTAATATTGCTCTCCTAGTTCCCTTATTGATAAGGAATTATAAAAGTCTTCATTAAGCTATGGGGATAAAAAAAAATCATTTTCTTCTATGTCCATACACGTGGTTGCTTCACTCATTAATGAGATTCCCTCTATGGATTCATCTTTTGTTTCTATGGTTTTTTTGTGCTTGTTTATCTACCACTAGGAGTGTGTAGTGTAGATTTTTCCTTTGTTTCATAGCCATAGCCTATTTTCCCTATGTTTTAGGTTTCTAGTGCTTTGTATTTGCACTTCAAGTTTCTTACGCTCTGTATTTGCTTCCTAGTTCTCTTGTTCAATTGAGTCATAATTCTTCGCCTCTTTTTTATTTTGCGTAAGAACGAATGTGGGTTGCAATTAACTAGTGTTATGAAGGAAAATCGCTTTGTGGATAGAGGTGGTCCCTCTAGCCCAATGAGTGGGTCTAGCAACGAACTAAACAAACTAACATACACTTTCCTAACTTATGTTTGACAAATGAAGAGAGAAGGAGAAACCTACCTCGCTCTGATGCTAATCGCTTAATCCTTTGGAGATGACTTTGAATCTTTCACTCTAGGGCTCACTCCTTACTTGTTCTTCATGTTCGAGTGCCTGCAAGGAAGATCAAAGAACTATGCAAGATACAAGAGCATATATGGCATAAATCAAACATAAACTACTTAATATATCGAGTATTAAGCTAAAAGCATAAACATTTACACAATTATGAAAGCGAACATCAGATGTATATATTAATAAGATAAAAAGGGAAGCATACAACCTATGCCTTGATGTTGGAGACCTCCTTTTGGTGGATGTCCAAGTCCAAGCAAAGAATCTTCAAGCACTCATTCGCCAAGCTAGAATGGGTAGAATGTAAGCATAATCTCAGCATAGGGATGCAACAATCAATGACCAACCATTTGGGGATAGAAGGGAGAGGGAGTTAGGGATCCAAAAAAGAGGGAGGAAGGTCCAAATCTCAAGGGGAAAACCAATGGTGATAAGATCAAGAGGTCCAAATGGGAGATCTTGACCATATTAATAACAACCAATATCTAGCTCATTGTTCTCGAAGGTTCTAGCACACAAACATTCTCCTCCAGTTTGGGAAAACCTGCTAGAAGAGGTTCAACGCAGCTTTTCCTATGAAAACATGTGCTGGCAGCATTAGTGTATAACTATGCAACCAAACATCAACATAGGTAGGTAGTGGAGAAAAACGCGTTGGTGCTAAAACTTTAGGTTTTTAGTCAACCTTCTTTAGAATGGATTCAGGTCAGTTTTCCTTCGATTCTTTAGGGAGGTTTTGGTATGCATATCATGATGGATATGCTGCACAATAGTCAATGTTTTGGCACTTCAGGATATTGAATGGGAATTGAATAGGAGGTATGACAAAATAATGTGTAACAGATGCCCCCTAAAGCATGAAGGCAGAATAGGAAGTTATGGCTGAGATGATTTACAAGTCAATGCAAGGACGAGAGCAACATCATTAAGAGACTTGCCAATCAAGCATATACATATCTAACATCTCTGATGATCATTCCTAATGATACATGAATCAACATCTGATAATACATGAATCTGTGATATGGACGCAACCATCCGAATAGAAGGGATCATGTGCAAAAATACTTGGCATGGTCATAACTATCCAGGTAGAAAGGATCGTGAATATGGATCCACGGTATGGTCACAGCCATCCGTCCAGACGAAAAATGTGTACAATCATGAATAACCCATAACTCCACGCAACCTGGACTTTATGAGACAAAATACAAGGTCTGACGTTCCATTTTGACCCGATCAATGTACGAATTCTAACATGTCAATAGATGTGTTGAAGTCGAACATGATAAAAAAACACCTGATTATCGATTAATGATGTAAATCATTAACAAGTACGAGAGAAACCACCAATAATGACAATGGATCTCAAGGTACAATCAGCACAATCCAAGAATGTGAACAATGAAGTTGAAGTTGAACACTCGTGGAATCACCCAATCGAAGGTCAATGATGTAAACCTATCGTCGAATGCAAAGAACTTTCCATTGAGGCATGCAAGCTCTAAGGTACTGGAAGGGAGTTTCTAAATCATCTTCCTGGATAATGAGTTAAAGTGGATAGGAAGTGATCTGTTGAAGGAGGGCCATAATGGATCCCACATCGTCGACACAAAACAAAAGGATGTAGTAGAGTAGACAAGTGTGATCCAGGACTGTGGCAGAAAGTCAGACAATGTATAAGCAGTAAAGAACTGAAAATAGGACTTCTCTTAAACATATCGGTGACATGACTCTGGATTTTGGTAGCATTTGACTCAACATAGGATCAAAGGTCATGATGACGAAAATGATATGATCAGATAAGAGGAAAAATGAATTTCCCAAACCCAGGAAGGCAAGTGACCAAGTGAGGATGTCCTAAACTCGACACGAGCAACAGATGAGTGTCATATTCAAGAGTGACATGTTGCCTTTACAAAATACAAGAGATGATCACTTTCACTTTTCCCCCACCATTTTTGGCGAGTAGCCTATATAATTTTTATCGCAAGCTTAAAGGGGATAACATATGCTTTCCATATAAATTCATTCTTTGGATGAATCCATCCTAGTAAGTTTTACGAGCTCTAGGAAGTAGAAACTCGATCTCATCATGGTGACAAGTCCTGCGTCACTTATGTTTTACGAGTCCGGAAAAAGGTTAACTTATACTAAGAAGACATCATTTCATTTACTTTAACTAGTTCGAAACAACAAGTACTCGACAATCTTTTCATTTTTTGAGAGTCAAAAAAGAGCTCAAATATGACCCCACCTGGAAGAAAGAGTGGTATAAAAGGATAGCAACTGGTTCCGATCATGATGGAACTGCTCAAAACATGTAAAGGTCAAGAGGTTAGCTAATAAGACTACTCATTGCAAATGTTCCTTGGGCAAAGGTAAAACAACCAAGTGAAAGAGAATGATCTGCCAAAAACATGGTGACAATGGAATGAAAAAACCAAGGCTCATCCAGCAAAACAGGGTGATAAAGATGGGAATCACAAGAGGTAAAGTGGGAATGGTTTCATTTTTACACGAGCTTGAAACATGAGAAACTATGCTCGAGTATACTTGAAGATGGTTTCATTTTTTCACAAGCTTGAAACGTGGGAAAAAACTATGCTCGAATTTGGTCTCATTTTTACACAAGCTTAAAACAAAGATAAATTATGATTGAGATAAGTTTGCATGCCCCCATCATAACGAATCAATTTGAGGAACATTCCCCCCCCCCTCCCACAAGCTTCATTTCATTCACCTAAGTGGATGGAATGAAGGTTCACTTACGAGATCAAGTGAAAGACTCGACTAGGATTTTACAAGATCTAATCAAAGACTTGAATTAGATGGGGATTTGTTCCATTTTTTTACGAGCTTGACATAGGAAAAGAACCATGCTCATGACACCTTGTTTCATTTTTTAATGAGGTTGACATAGTGAAAGAAATATCCTCATGCCTCTTGTTTCATATTTTAACAAGCTTGACACAAGACAAAGAAATCTGCTCCAAGCCCTTGATCACAGACCAAAAGAGGCCATGGCTTCCAAGAGGTTCTCATCATATGGGATAACAACACTCTAGAAGGGATACATGTCCAGGGATCCATTGGAAAAATTGGGCTCTAATTCCCCCAGTACATGACGTATTACATCACCTACTAGATCAACGATGGATGTGGGCATGGAACATGTGGCCACGTAATTAACTTGTGGTGGGGGTGATACCCCTTGAACATAAGAACCATTTAGGGATGATGGTTGATTGGGAGTTGATTCAGGACCAATGAATGTAAGTTAATCAATTATCAGAATGCTTCCTTCATGTGGAAAACACATCGCTCGAAAGAGAGAAGAAAAAAGGGCTCCCATGATGTAAACATAGTCACAACCAAGGAGTAGATTAAAATCCAAGGGGCCTTGGACAACCATCATGTCTATATAGAAAGTATTTCCTCCCAAAGTAATAGGTAACATAAGAAGGATCCCTAATGATTGATTGGTTCCTCTGTTACAAGCTAACATATTCTAGGTGATGGGAACAAGTTGCGGAGAACTTAAATCTTGCCAAGCAGTTGAGGAAAAAATACTAACAGATGTGCCCTCATTTATGACTGGGCTAGGTACGACCATATTATAAGCATGCACTTTGATTTGGAAAGGCATATAAGACGAAAGATGATATGCTGTCAGTCAAATCCAATCAAAATAAGTGACTAAACTACTTGAAGGAGGTGTCGTAGGAACGAGAGAGCTGCCCTCTTGAGTTATGGGAATAGGAGAACTATACTCATGCACCTTAGGAACGGGAGGATTTCCATCTAGTTCATTCGAAACTGGAAGAACCTGAGCGGTATGGGGTTCACTCTCTACTCGAAAGGTATGCTTAACTGAAGGTGGAGCTAGGTCTACCAGTTTCTCAACCAATGGTTGGTCGAGAACAGAATCACGAGACTCACTTTCAGAGAGAGCGGGGTTGACCAAAGATGACCTTTGATCAATCACTAGATCAATGATTGAAGGGTCAGGGGAAAGATTTTGATACCTAGCCAGAAGACGAGATTGAGAAGTTGTAAGGTTTTTCAACTCTTTGGAAGCTTCACCCATAAGAGGACAAAGGTGAATGGGATGGTTACCTTCACACAAGTTACATGGAAATTTTACTTTTCCCTTTTTCCTATGGGCTTTACTATCACTAGTTGAAGTTTTATCACTAGCATGATCTCCAGAGGCTGATGACAAAGGTTGATGTGAACCTGTGGACCACACTTCTAAACCCTTGGGAATACCATGACAATTCCTAAGAAGGTGGTCACCCTTACATAACATGCAAGGGAATTTCACTTTCCAGGGCTGATTGGAAGATTTTTCTACATCAGACGTTGCATCTGTAACAATGGTTGTTTGGTTTCCCCCTTGCTTATTTTTCTTCTTCTTCTTCGTCATCTTCTTCTTCTTCTTGGCTTCCTAGTTACTAGAATCCAAACTTTCACCAAACGAAGAGGAAGAATAGAGTGAAGAAACAAGAAAAGAAGGCGAGGGGTCAAGTTTAGGATCAACATGAGGTTGATGTTGTTTAGGTGGAGGAGAAATTGATTGAAAATCCGTTTGGACACTCGGAATCACTGAGGTTGAAAACAACCAAACTCACAAACCAATGGTAAAACCAAGAAGGGACAACATTTCCATATAGGGAGCACCAACATTTCCAAAAGAAGGAAAAGGACTAGGATTCCCATCAGGAGGGTTTCCTTGGTTGGTAGAAACATGAAATGTTTCCATTGGTATCAACCTAAGATCTACTAAGGACTATTTCCACAGGAAGGATGTTTTTCCGCGGTGAATGAATTGATTTTAGAAATTAACAAAACACAATAAAAAAAGGGGTAAGCTAGGAAAGAGGGTTTATGAAGTATCCATGAACCGCTATATACACCTTAGCCAAAACCAAGGACTTAACGTACAACGACAAATCTCCCTGAATGTTGTGTTCGGTGTATCACGTCTATAAGTTGGTTGACTCGGTTACCTGTGGCTAAAGGATAGCAACCTAGTGGGGTCTCCCAATAGATACGCGAAGGTACGAGGGGCACAAGTTTGTGTTAGCGTTTTCTAATGCATAACTGTTCCGTGAGACCATTCCCATATACTTGCCATACTAGAGTGCCTATGATATACCCAAGAGTACTAAAGAACCTATGATATATTTTTGTATTGGATTGAGATTTCACCCCCAGGATAAAATGCAGGCAGTTAACGATAGCTGCTAGGTTTATAGAGGCCAGAACACGTCCCTAGCCTAGACCTATAAATGTTTTTGTTAAGTTCCAAATGCTCCTTAGGTTGATTGAGTAAATTTTAATGTTTTTCTTGAATTATGTTTCAATTTTTGGGCTCAAACGATGTCACCTGAACCCTAAAATGCAACTATATGAGAAAAGGAAACTTTTCAATTCAATGAATGCTATGCTAGCAAGGGAAGATGTTTCAACCAATAATGTATCAAGCAAAATTCCTTTCACTAAATTTCAATTTCGTCTTCCAAATGTAATGCGAAAAGTAAAAATGATTTTCACTTTTCACTCTCCTAAATGCAACTTTTTCGAAAGCAAAATGATTTTACTTTACTAAGATGTACTTATATGAATTATGATTTTCATTTCATTTTGAATGATTTGATGCACCTAATATAGTTTTTAACTTTCAATCACCAAAAAATGTGATCTATTACCAATGATGAATCTCAAAAAATAACTTTTCAATGCAACTAATCTAATACATTTTCACGAAAAGTAAATTTTGAAAGACAAGCTAAAACAAATGAAAAAAGATATTTTCAATGATTTCCATAGAAAACAACACTCAATCATTCAACAAAACCAACATGTCAATGACACCATCAAGTAGAAAGCGATGACCAATTGACTAGAAACCCTAAAACTCAACCAGATTTCACTTCAAAGCCAATGAGACACATTTTGCAAATTAATCAAGACAATCAATCAAAAACACTGACAAATCCAAGCATACAAGATGGGAAAAGACATCAAGGGCCAAGACACACTGGATTTTGACATAGAAACCCTACAAATTCTTACATTCAAGGATTATCACTACTTCATATATAAAAACTTGTGCTAACAGGGTCATCAACACTACTTTTCATAGCAAAACCTGTGTTGTCAACGCTACTTTTCATAGAAAAACCTGTGTTGGTCTTCAACACGGGTAAAGAGTGGAATATAGGGTTTTCAGTGCGACTGTACAGGTAAAAATGGGCATTGGCAGCATGACTATCACTGATAAAACCCGCATTGAGCGAGGAATATGGGAAAAAAAAATCACAAACACTCCAGGCTTAGCACTCTAAGGCAGCAATCAATGATTTTGTAGACCTATATAGACTCAAACTAACTGAGAACTCGATGGTCTGTCAAACTGATCAAGAGATCAGTTGAGAAAGGAGGATTAAAAGGCTATAGATTCCCCAACGGAGTCACCATTTTGTTGTGAAGGAAAATCCCCTCTGCGGACAAAGGCGATCCCTCTAGCCCAATGAGTGGGTCTAGCAACAAACTAAACAAACTAACATACACTTTCATAGCATATATCTAACAAACCTAGAAAGAAGGAGAAATCTACCTCGCTCTGATGATAATCGCTCAATCCTTTGTAGATGACTTTGAATCTTTCACTCCAAGCCTCTCTCCTTACTTGTTCTTCATGTCTGAGTACCTACAAGGAAGATCAAAGAACTATGCAAGACGCAAGAACATATATGGCATACATCAAACATAAACTACTTAATAGATCAAGGAGTATTAATCTAAAATCATAAACATTTACACAACTATGGAAAGGGAACATCAGATGTATATATTAATAAGCTAAAAAGGGAAGCATACAACCTATGCCTTGATGTTGGAGACCTCCTTTTGGTGGATGTCCAAGTCCAAGCAAAGACTCTTCAAGCACTCCTTCTCCAAGCTAGAATGAGTAGAATGTAAGCATAATCTCAGCATAGGGATGCAACAATCATAGACCAGCCATTGGGGGATGGAAGGGAGAGGGAGTTAGGGATCCAAAAAAGAGGGAGGAAGGTCCACATCTCAAAGGGAAAACACATGATGATAAGATCAAGAGGTCCAAATGGGAGAGCTCGACCATATCAATAATAACCAATATCTAGCTCATTTTTCTCGAAGGTTCTAGTGCATAAAGATTCTCCTCCAGTTTGGGAAAACCTGCTAGAAGAGGTTCAATGTGGGTTTTCCTATGAAAACACGTGCTGGCAGCATTAGTGTATAATTGTGCAACCAACCGTCAACATGGGTAGGCAATGGAGAAAAACGCATTGATGCTAAAACTTTGGGTTTTTAGTCAACCTTCTTTAGAATGGATTCAAGTCAGTTTTTCTTCGATTCTTCAGGGAGGTTTTGGTATGCACATCATGACGGATATGTTGCATAGTAGTCAATGATAGAAACAAAAGTCAAATCCATAGAGGGAATCTCATCAATGAGTGAAGCAACCACGTGTATGGACATAGAAGAAAAGGATTTTTTTTATCCCCATAGCTTAATGAAAACTACATTAATTCCTTATCAATAAGGGAACTAGGAGAGCAATATTAGCATTCAAATAAACCCATAAAGGAGGATATAATAAGACATCTGCAAATCCCTAAACAACCTAGGTATCAAAACTTGCCATGTAAAACCTATTGTTACACTGAAATTTGTCACCATGATTATCTGCAGTTAATATGGCTTCATCACTAGTCATATTATCCTCCTTGTCAAGCCTCATACCTCTGCTCTTCATGTCAAACTTCAAAAAGAGAGAAAGTCACTTAAAAACATGTTTATCTCTGGGTACGCAGGTTCTCCTACCTTGCCTGCGTGTACGCACTCCAAACACACTGTACCTGCGTACTTGTACGCTCTGTAAGCCAAAGGATGGGT
>APFE031025282.1:71925-108595 GCA_000404065.3 Pinus taeda | reverse complement strand
AAAGAATTAATGCTCTTCAATTTCTTCTAGATGCAATGAAAGAAATTGGGTTGAAGAAAGGGGACTTTAGTGAATCACATGTGGCAAAAAAAGCAAAGGAACCCCAACCACCATTACACGGAATGATTGGAAAGGCATACATTGGGAGATTCAGAGACATCAAAGATCCATTAGAGGAGGAAAATGAGCAAAATGAAGCAGAAAATATTGTGGAAGAAGACAATGATGAAACTCCAAAGGATGAAGAGTTTGGATTACGTGGCACTGTCGATTAAATTTAAGTTATGCTTGGAAATCAAGCTCATTTTTGGAAACTATTAATTAGTTATATTTGTAATGTTTTGACTTTGACATTTTATGAGAAGAATAAGCACTCAGTTAAGGTTGTGTTGTGTTGTACAACAACCCCCCATTTCATTAAAAAATTTTACACAAGATCATAATATGAAATGGGTCCCTTTTAAAAATAAACCTAGTTAAATGTGTGAATAAAATGGTATGTACCTCATCATAAACCAAAATCTTGTTAAAGCCTTGATGTAAATAAATCATGTTAACAAACCTTTGAAATAAGAAATAAAGTGTTTCTTTATAAAATTTAAAAAATCATTCAATATTGCGATAAAGTGATCGAAGATTGCATATCGCAATATTAAAAGAAACACACATAAAACAACACCCCCAATCCTCCGACCCGAAAAGGTAATCGCTATCGGTAGATCGGGGAAAACAAATGCCAACACACAATAAAGAAGAGCCCCTCAACTCCTCCGATGCAATAAAAGCAAATTGCAATCAACAAATCAGCAGTCTTGGTGATAAAGGAATATATCTAAAAGAAGCCTAACCAAAAAATTTTGATGCGATAAAGCTAATCGCAATCGGCAATCAGCATTCAGCGGAGTCACATGATAAAGATATCAGAGATCATGCAAAATCCTGATTGTGATCTATTAATTGGGCGCACATCTCGAAAAGCAAATATACATTAAAGGAAGTTTGCATGCATTATATTATATCACCTTTCGGTGATCAGAGATATTTAAAGAAAGTTTTAAAAGCCTTCCCTTTGACATTCTCGATTGCCGATCAACGATTTATCATTGATTATCGATTAATAAAATCTAAGGAATGCTTTATACAATCATTCAGCATAGAAATGACATGATGGGAATTTATGAGGTTATTTACGACGATTGACAGTTTAAATGGCTATTCAATATTGTAGTTAAGGATGGATCTTTCAAAGGATTTCATCCATGGTAATCCTTAACTATATTTTATTTTATGCTAATCAACATAATTCTATTCATGTTGGCTTGAAATAGCAATTTTCTATATCACTCTTTGCAATTGTTTGCGCAGAATTATTCGGAACTCAGTAAACTAGAGAAAATGGGTAAGAAACCAAAGAAGTCTACAGCAACAGCTCCCACAGTAGCAGCTCATCCAGTCAAAGATCCCAGACCAAGCAAAAAAGGATTAATCTCAGATACGTCGTGCATTGGTCTAGGAAACACAAGCTGGGAGAGCATTCACAATCTGATAGAAGTGGAGGAGCCTGAGGAATTATCAGAGGAAGCCACAGCTGATTCAACTAACAAATCGGAAGGAATTCTTAAATAATTGGCCTGTTCCTATATTCATAGGATAGCAGCGTGAGCTAAAATCTTGCCATATACTGACATAGTGAGATGGGTGGTAGAGGAAATTCCAGTCTCAGATAGAACATTTCACACCACTGATGGGAGGATATTTAGCTCATTTCAGCCGGAGGATCTCAGGAAAATATATCACTTACCTCAACCTGAAAAGCGATACAACAAAGCGTTCTTGGAGGCATTTGCACAGGAGAATGATTCAGAATCAGCCCCAATAAAGCAATGGAGACATTTTCCCAAAAAGCACAAGCACGAGTCATAGGGTAAGTACTTTGTTGACTCTTTGGCTTCCCCTTATTGTTATGCTAGGGCTATGATGTGTAGGATGTGGGGAATACATGATTCAACTAAATTTACCATAGAAATGGTACCCCTAATGGAAGCTACAATCAATGGCTATGTGATGGATTGGGGCAATATTTTGTCTGATAAACTAGCCACAACAATTTTAGAGTACAGGACAAGTGCACGTAAAACTACTAGGACCAATCCCCCTTTCTATTACAATGCATACATTATGGATACTATTTGTTTCAATTCTAAATTTCCCGTACTCGGATGGAGATGGACTCCCCAAGATGCTAAACCAATCCATATTTATCATGAGTAGCTATGGAAGGCTCAATACAAAAACCATTTGTATAAAATTTGTAATGGTTTCATTTTGCCTATATATTATTCTATTTTCAATAAGCCTGCCCCTAGAATTTCCCAGGAAGCAAGGATTGACTTGACTGCAGTAGGTAATTGGTTCGGGGAAGAAAAATTCACCTATGTAAGGCTTTTTGGTAGCCTTACTAAGCCCCATGTTCTCCCCTTGTATGTGCCTAATAAATTATTAGCTCGAGAATTGGCTTATCAAATAATAGTAGAAGGGACATCAAAAACCCTTAGAAATTCTAAGAAACAGGTATGGCCTATATTCGCTTTACGATGCAGTGTTTTCACTCTTCATGATTACAAACACACAGAAAAGGAAGCAGGAAAGATAGAAATGCTAAATCTTGCCACAATTCCTAACAGGCAATATGATCCAAGAAAGGTTGCCTATAATGTTCTTGAACAAGCCAAATTTACAAAATTTGATCATCAGAAGGATGACTTTGATGATCTATTTTCTTCAGCTGAATCATTATTTCAAGTTAAAGCGTTGGCGAAGATTAGGTATCAAGATGAAGGGCTAGAAACATTTAATATGCTTAGAGACTAGAGGTTGCAAACTCTGCCTCTAGACCTATTAGCCACCACCCCGACAGTCCAGTCAAGCGAAACTGAACAACAAACTGTTGACAAAGTTCCTACAATGGAAAAAGTTCCCGAGAAAGAAAAAACACTAGATCAGGAGAAAGAACAAGAAAAGGGTGGTGAACTCATTAATACAGACATTCATACCGATCCTAAGTTACTCAAAGAATGGCAACAGTTTGATTCAATCATAAGTAATACTGAAGGTATACAGGGATTTAGCACGCCTGAAGTAACGACTAGTCAGAAGACAAAAACTAATATGGTTTCCACCGAAGGAACCAGCAGCCCACCACCGAAGGATGTAGAGATGATTCCAAAAGATCCATCCGATGGAATTGTTCTGAATATAGAAAAAATACCACCTTTGGATGTCTTTTATAGCCCTAAGAATAGGGTTGTGATAAAGAGGCAAAGGAAAAAAAGAAAACTTGATCAATATTCTCTTTTTCCTGCATAGATGGAAATAACTAATGTGGTATGGAGAGAGGAAGTCAACCCTTCTGAGGACCTTACTAAACTCTCTCAGTATGCCAGTGCATATACAATAGCTACTATGGACAAGGCATCGGAAGTCAACAGTTTGCTTAAAGAAAAGGATCAAGCAATCATCTCACTGGATACACAGGTACAGGAAAAACAACAGAGGATAGAGTAGTTAGAGTAGCAATTGGAAGCACAACAACAATTAAACAACCAATTAAATGAGCAACTTCTCAAATAGAAACAGAGAATAGATCATGATGCAGTTCAGAAACAAAAGGAGCTATCTCTAGCATTGAACAAGCTTAAGACAATGAATGAACAGTTGAGCAAAACAAAATATGAACAGATTGCTCAACTATCATCACAAATAGAAAAGTTCAAAAAATTTCCTCAAGTCGAGGAATTCAAATCAGAGGCTCTCCAAATAACTAAAGCATTATCTACTCAGTTGAACTTGTTATGTAATAATATTTCTCTTGTTCCTCCTTTCTGTGAAATTTCTTTGTCTATGATTGATAAGTCAGTTGAAGACAGACAAAAGTCGGAACAGGCTGATGAAACAGTAACAAAGTTTCTTGCCTGGCAAGACACCAAGGAAGGACAAGCCACAAATCTGCCTCAAATTTTGGAATCACACAAGGAAATCTTGTTCCTTGAGTGGCAAACTCAACTAATGAAGGCAGAAAAGGCAACATCAAGATGTAGATCGGCAACTGGTAATCAAGTGGAATTAATTAATGATACTTTGTATTTTTCAAGCTTAATCTTAGAATGCACTCCAGGGAAATTACCATCAGTCAAAGAATTGGAGCAGACATGGAAAAATGAGTTAGAAAAGAGGGAGAGATAAATCGTGGGCATCCATACTTTAACATGGGAAACCTTTTGGTTCTTCCTTGTGAAACCATATAGTCAAACGACAGCAATCAAATGCCTAACCGATGCAATCAGTTGTATGGTTCTTAAAATCACTGATGCCACATATATTGCACAACCACATTCATGTATGAGTCACCCTCCAAAACTGCAGCCAATGCTCACCATATGCCAGCTCAAGCCAAAGAATAGCCAGCCGAAATAATGAATCATTCTTATCGACTGCAAGCATGTCTATTTCAAGAATATTTTCATATATTTATGATTTGGTTATACCATCTCACATCATTTTTATTTCATAGTTAGTTAGTTTAGATAGTATTTATAAACCATTTTATGTTTTTAGAGAAGGTCCTCAATTTTTTTGTATTAAGACTTGGATCGGGAGTTGCACTACTGTGCTTTCGATATATATCTTTTAATGAAGACTGGACCTGAATTTTGAATTTTAATGGAGAGTACTTTTATGGGATATGCACTATTGCTTTTTGTGAAAGTATTTCTAAGTTGAAAGATGAGATCTGAATGCGATTGATATCAGAGGAGATTCAAATTACATATGGCACTATTATCTATGTCTTTATTTCATACTTTTATATGAATTAGTGTTTATTCATTTTTGCTATCATTTGATATATGTATGTGCTTTCATAACAGTCCTTTAACTTATCACTGTTGAATGTTTAAGGATTGTTACTTATTTATTCATATTTATGTCAATGGTATATGAAGAATAATGCAATAATTCTTTAATTATTACTTTTTTCAACTAGTTGAACAAAGTAATTATCATATGAATGAATATTTTTGTTAAAAAATAGAGTCATATACATGCCTAATTTTCAATAAGAATCACCAAGAATTGCACTAAACCAGAGATTTCCCTGGATAGATTAGTTTTTTATATTTTTGCATATTAGGATAAAACATCCATCATTACCACTAGATAATAGACAATCGATCACTTATCCATCCTATTTACAAATCAGTGGGAAATTGATCCCATTATATCCAGTCGGAGCCACCACACCAGACGGAAAAGGAGCTGCCTTTAAGGTCCGGACCGGGTGGTTTTCCCTGATGTTGATGCAATGATTTTTGAGGCATCAACATTTTTGGCGCTAGAAGGATGGCATGAACTATGAATGGTGAGAAATCCCAAATCTACAGTACATTCTGATAGTAAATCTCCCTCCACCTCACCTTTGACTTCTCTCTTGCATACTAGAACTCCAGTTTTCAAGCGAGAAGTAGAGGAGACAACTACCACTGCTCAACTCCAAAAAATCCCAGATATATTAACTCCTAAATCTCCTGAAGTACAGTCTCTCATCCAAAAACTTCAAGGATTCTCAATATCACCACAGAAATCTGAGGTATCTCAAGGTAGTGCAACTTCGAAATTCATTCCTCCTCACCCCCTCACTAGACTTCAGAGTGAAAAGCTTGGTATTGAAACTACTAAGTTACCTTTGCCCAAAAGGAAAAGGGTAAGGAAAACAACTGAAGGATCTGATAGTGAAACTTTCTCATCATCATCCTCCATTTCATTGCAAAGTCAACCATCCACTCCCCCACTCCAAATTGTCGTTCAATAGGGAATTGGAACTTCAACATCGACCTCTCAATTTTCTGGAACCACAATATCTACTTCCCAACCATCTAGAACTTCATCGGCATTATCATCTATTAGTAGCTTGACAATGGCACAAAACCCATGGAGCAGTCTAGATGCAGTCACTATGCTTGCACCTTTTCACCCATTGCCCGCACATCTTGAAAAATGGTTGCCAAAATTTAATCCAGATGCAGACATACCAGCAGATGAACACATTAACAACTTTAAGTTGTCAGTTAACTTAAAAGGAGTTACAGAAGAAGATGTGGTTGTTATGCTTTTCCCTTATACCCTACAAGGATCAGCTGGATCTTGGTATTTTTCTTTACCATCAGGATCCATTACCAGTTGGAATATTTTCCAAGAACAGTTCTTGACTAAATATGATGATGACAGATCTGTAGCAACATTAATCAATGATCTTTCAAATCTTAGGATAGAATCCAAAGAACCTATAAAAGAATTCCATTCAAGATTTAATAAACTCTTGAATAAGATCTCGACCGCCTCTAAGCCTAGTGAACAATTTAGAAGTGAATGGTATATAACAACTTTACCTTCAACTATAGCTATCTTTGTAGATAGCACTGGAAAACCTACTCTAGTAGAAAATATGAAAGAGGAAATTGTTGTGGAAAAACGTATCATCGCCTTAGAAAAGAAAGTTGTTCTTGAAGACAGAAAATCTATAAAAGTCTCTTTCAAAGATGATTCAAAGAAGAAAATGGCTAAAGATCCATACGATATGGAAGGTCTCCAAAAGGTTCTCAAGACTATGTCAAATGAAATGATAGAAATTAAGAAGCAAGTAGCTCAGACTTCAACTAAAAAACCATTTAGAAACATCAAAAAGCCAGAATCAAAACCTCTGAATGCTATATCCAATGCAGACTTAGACCCTAAATAAGATGAAGAAGAAGAGATAGTCTTATCATCTGAAGAACCAGAAGAAGAGGTAACTGTAGAATGCCATGGTATGTGGGACTTCATTTTGCCTAATTCTGATACAGAAAATGAAGAGGAAGCTTTCCCTATAACTACCAGAAGTAAAGGCACTCCTGAACCTATTCAAGTAAATCAAAATAAAAGGAACACGGGTACCACTACAAAAGAGAAAACTCCCATAAAGAAATCCGTGGCCGCACCTTCTAAAAATCAGCCATTAGCTTCAAATCCACCTACAACAACTAAAACATTAGTAGTCACAGACTCTATCGACTACAACATTATTGAAGACATGAAGAAAACAAAGGGAAATATCACTATGTTTGTGCTTAGTAAACTCAAACATCAACAAAAGTTGCTGCTTAAGGAGTTAAATGCAGTACCTTCTTCTCCTCTTCCTAATGCTGTGTTATCCAAAGTTGCTAATGAAATAGGTAAACCACCTCCTAGTAGAGTAGAAGCTACTGATGTTGTCCTAATCGGAGATAGATCAAATTCCCATACTCCTCCTTTTCTCTTAACATATGAGATCTATAATAGAAATTTACACAACTATTTGATTGACTCAGGGGCTTCCTCGAATATAATGCCAGCTTCAGTTTCTTCCAAACTGAACATTGAACCCCAAAAGTCGACAATCCATATTGTCCAGTTGGATAGAACCAAGGTCCAGGTATTAGGAGAAATCAACTCAGTTACCATTAGTTTATCAACTGACCCAAGAGTGGTTCAGAGAATTGATATTTTAATTGCTGATATCCCTGAATTCTATGATTTGATTTTGAGTAGAGACTAGTCCGAGAAACTTCATGGTTATATTTTCACCGATTGGTCTAATATGTGGCTACCTTATAAAGGAAAGACAAATCAGATAAAGATTGATCAGGAGAAACATATGACTCATACTGTCACTGAGTCTGAACAAGAAAACCAACCGATAGCATTCAACAACAACATTCTGGGTAATTACTCATCCGAATCATTCTTTGGCAATTTTTCTGCTCAATCATCACCTTTCTCAGTTAATAGTTTCACATCTCAAATTGAATTTTTTTCTCAAACAGATACAACAAGGTGTGTTAAAATTACTGAGGAAATTGTAAATAAGATTGTAGATAAATCTTTGTTTTGGTCATTATATTTTGATGGGTCTAAATCTAATGAAGGCGCAGGAGTAGGATGTATTTTAGCTAGCCCTGAGGGAGAAAAGACCATGTTATCATGTAGATTAGAATTTGAATGCACAAATAATGATGCTGAATATGAAGTCTTGATTCAAGGGCTTTATAAAGAAATTGGTCTTAAAGTTCAATATTTGAAAGTGTTTGGTGACTCTGAAATTGTTATAAGACAAGTCAGAAATATTATACATTGCCTTTCTAGTCACCTTAAACATTATCAATCCTTGGTACAAGACCTTATATCTCATTTTTTAGCATTCAATATTTCTCCCATCCCTAGATCCCAGAATGCAACAACAGATTTACTAGCAAATGTTGCTTCTAAGCTCCTTCCATCCGAAGATTACAGTCCTGATAGATTTTCAGTAGAGTTAACTTTTAGACCATCGATTCCTGATAATGTCACTAACTGGTGAGTGTTCAATCATGATGATGATATTTTAAATTTCTTAACTTTTGACAAGTCCTATGATGATCAAATTACTGATGAAAGTGAACATGATCTTAAAATGAAAGAAAAGCTTGAAGAAAACTCAATACTCAAACCAGTGATCAAACTTGAAGATCTTTACGACATCAAAGACAGGTTTAAACAAGTTACTAATTCAAAGATCCAAAGTTCTACTTTGAGATTTGAATTGATAAACCTTGGTACCAATAATAATCCACAAAACATCAATTTGGGATTAGGACTTACTTCGGAAGAAAAGATTACATTTATCAGATTATTGCATAAATATAAAAGTGTCTTTGCTTGGAAATATGATGATTTGAAAACATTTGATACATATATCATACAACATACAATTCCAATGCTTTCTGAAAAAAAACCAGTACAGTAGAAATTAAGGAAGATTCATCCTAACTTAGAGAGTCAAATAAAAGCTGAATTAAACAAACTCTTGAAAGCCAAAATAATTTTTCCTATTAGACATTCAAATTGGGTGTCCAACATGGTGCCAGTAAAGAAGAAAAATGGTGACATTAGAATTTGTATTGATTTCAGAAATCTTAACAAAGCAAGTCAAAAAGATAACTTCCCTCTACCAACAATGGAGCAAACTCTCCATTCAGTAACTGGCTCTGAATTAATGTCCTTCTTAGATGGTTTTTTAGGGTATAACCAAATCTTGGCGCAGCTCGATGACAGACTTAAGACTACTTTCAGAACCAAGTGGGGAATTTATGCCTATCAAAAAATGCCTTTCGGGTTAATTAATGTTGGAGCTATGTTCCAAAGAGTGTTGGACATGGCATTCAAAGGTCTAATTAATAAATCAGTAGTTTTCTATTTAGATGAAATTACTATTTTCTCTAAGAAAAGATCAAGTCATTTGCATGATTTGAAATAGATCTTTGAACGCTACAAAAGGTATGGCATTTCACTCAATCCTAAGAAGTCCCTTTTTTCTCTTGACCAAGGTAAACTCTTGGGCTTCATTGTTTCAAAAGATGGTATTTATATTGATCTAGATAGAATTAAAGAGATTTATGAGATTCCATTTCCACATAATAAAAAATCAATGCAATCATTTTTAGGTCAGATTAACTTTGTAAAAATATTTGTTCCATATTTCTCACAGATTGTTTTACCATTGCAAATGATGATCAAGAAAAATTTAGTGTTTAAATGGGGGCCTATAGAAAAAGAGGCATTTGATTCCATCAAACAATCAATCATTAATGCCCTTGCTTTAATCACTCCTAATTTTTCAAATCATTTCATTTTATATACTCTTGCATCTGATTCATCTTACGTAGAAGTATTGACACAAATCAACGATCAAAACTTGGAAGCACCAATTTTATTTTATAGTTCAAACCTTTAAGGTGTTGAACTTAATTACTCTAAAGTCGAAAAAGACGCCTTTGCTATATACAAGGCCATTAAACACTACAGACCCTTTCTCTTAAAAGCTCACACCAAAGTATAGTCCCTTTTTTAGCAGTAAGATAGTTACTAGTTCAAAGGGAATTGGCAGAAAAAAGGGCAAATTGGGTCACAGCATTACAAGAATATGAATTGGAAATTAAACCAGCAAAGATTCTCAAAGGCCAAGGTTTTTACAGGTTGTTAGCAGGAGCTTCCAACATCCAGGAACATGAAGGTACAAATGATACTGAAGAAATCAATCAGTTAAGTACCACTGATCCTGAATCCCAATATGCATATTTGATATTCTATTTGAAAAACAAATATGCTCCTCCTAATATTTCTTATAAAAACAAGCGATCCATAAGACAGAAAGCAAAAAACTTCATGATTGTTGATGATGTGTTGTTTAGATGGAATTATGATTCAATTTTGTTAAGATTCTTAGAAAAACCTGAAGCGCAAAAGGTCTTGCAGGAGCTACATGATGGTCTGGCAAGAGGACATTTTGGAGCTGATACAACAGCCCACAAAATCATTCATGCTAGATATTACTGGCCCACCTTGTTTAGAGATACTCATGAATATGTAAGGAAATGCCAAATATGTCAAACTACCAGTGGAAGACAAAGGAAGTCAGCTTTTCCTTTGTAGCCAGTTAACCTTGAACAACCTTTTAAATAATGGGAATTGGATATCATTGGGGAAATCACTCCACATTCATCCAAACATCATAGGTATATCCTTACAGCTACCGATTACTTTACTAAGTGGGTTGAAGCAATTCCGTTGAAGAAAACAAAATCTGAGGCAATCATTGAATTCATAGATCAGTTCATTATTACCAGGTTTGGTGTTCCAAACGCTCTTATTTTTAACAATGCATCTTATTTCTCTGGTAATTCTATACTTGAATTTGCTATCAAAAGAGGATTCGAATTGAAATATTTTGCAAACTACTA
This sequence comes from Pinus taeda, assembly GCA_000404065.3. Classification (NCBI taxonomy): domain Eukaryota; kingdom Viridiplantae; phylum Streptophyta; class Pinopsida; order Pinales; family Pinaceae; genus Pinus; species Pinus taeda. The sequence goes on along the minus strand of APFE031025282.1, from coordinate 97,748 downwards.
CCCTCAGGGTAATGGTTTAGCAGAATCTACTAATAAGAATCTTATCAAAATCATTAAGAGAACTATTGAGCAGAATCATAAAAACTAGCATAAGTCTTTGATATTTGCACTATGGGCAGATTGTATAACACAGAAGGCCTCAATAGGAACTTCTCCATTTAATCTAGTGTATGGAAAGGAAGCTGTCATACCATCAAACTTAGTACTTCCATCACTAGCTTTAGTGCAGTTTATTGAAGAAAGTCCCTCATATTCTATTCAATTGAGACATGATCAAGTCATGAAACTAGAAGAAGAAAGGGAGAAAGCTCAAATTACAAATTCAAAGCATCAACAAATTATTAAGTCTTCTTTTGATACAGCTTCAACTGGCTCAAAAAAATTACAGATTGGTGATCTGGTTTTGAAATGGGATAAAGCCCATGAAGATAATGGAAAACACACAAAGTTTCAGAAAATGTGGCTTGGACCATTCCAAATCAGCAAGAAGATAGGCCCTTCTACATTCATATTGAAAGATCTATTAGGAAAGAGAGACTCTCTTCCTATTAATGGGCTTATTCTAAAAAAATTTGTCAATTGAGGAGGTATCTCCTTCTCCCTTTGTAAATATTCAATTTTCATCAGGATTTGTGTGAATAATTAGCTATTTTTCTCTTAGGAAATAACGTTGTGAATAGCCTTCCATTGGTCTTTACTATATTGAATAAGTTTCTCAAAAGAAAATAGTTTCAATATTTACTTTTAAGAAATGGAACCCTTGAAGGAAAAGGAAAATTCTAGGAAATTAGGTATAATTAGATTCTGAAAACCCCATTTTATTTTTGTGAAATCCTCTCAAAACTCAGAAATACTGTAAATCATTCTAAAAGTTTTAGAAACCTAAAAACGGTTATCAATACAAAACAAAGATTGATTCAATTTTAGCATCTTCAACTCTCAAAAAAATGTCATCTATGTTCAATTAAGGAGAAAATTGTTCATCCCATCCATCAAAGTTTATAATTTTTCAGAGTGTAATTCTAAAATATATTTGATATAAAAGATAAGAGGTCTTATTACAAGCCTGCTTACCATGATCATAGGGGAATATTTCAACTGACATTACCAACACTACATACCAAAACAGGGCAATGGCTTATAATTATAAGACAAGGGGTCTCATCATGAGCCACCTTGTTCAGTTGAACTACAACTAGTGAATGGCATTGTGAACAATTGGCCACCAAACCAGGACAATGGATTTTTATCTTGCAAAATAAAGGAATAAAGAAAAAGAAAATGCAATACAAAAAATGTGGAAACATATCTTTTGGATTCATTCTTTTTAATTATACTCTGAAATGGATGAGACAATGAATGATTAAATGGTGAAAAGGTAACCCTGCCAAGACTATGAACATTTGTTGGCAACAGTGGCTCTACCTATGACAAAGGAGTCATTATACAAGCTAAGTTGATGAAGTCTTTTGTTTTATCATTATCAACCAAGTAAGGTTTACTTAAAATTTAGAATGTTTTTAATTTTGAGATAAGAGAGAAATAACAGAAATAATCTTCATTATATTTAGAATTTGTGATTACCTAGTTATATTAGATTTTCTCTATCTATTAAAGATTTCATTTTGAGAAAGTTAAACTATTATATTATTTTCTCAGAGATAATTGTTTCTTCCAGTGAATTGCCAATTGTTGTGCTGTACAACAACCCCCCATTTCATTAAAAAAATTTACACAAGATCATAATATGAAATGGGTCCCTTTTAAAAATAAACCTAGTTAAATGTGTGAATAAAATGGTATGTACCTCATCATAATCAAAATTCTTGTTAAAGCCTCGATGTAAATAAATCATGTTATACAAGCCTTTGAAATAAGAAGTAAAGTGTTTCTTTATAAAATTAAAAAAATCATTCAATATTTCGATAAAGCGATCAGAGATCGCATATCGCAATATTAAAAGAAATACACATAAAACAACACCCCTAATCAAAAGGTAATTTCTATCGGTAGATCGGGGAAAAAAATGCCAATGCACAATAAATAGGAGCCCCTCAACTCCTCCGATGCAATAAAAGAAAATCGCAATCGGCAAATCAGTAGTCTCACTGATAAAGGAATATATCTAAAAGAAGCATAACCAAAAACTTCCAATGCGATAAAGCTAATCGCAATCGGCAATCGGCATTCGGTGGAGTCAGATGATAAAGATATCAAAGATCATGCAAAATCCCCACTGTGATCTATTAATTGTGCGCACATCTCGAAAAGCAAATATACATTAAAGGAAGTTTGCATGCATTATATTACATCACCTTTCGGTGATTGAAGATATTTAAAGCAAGTTTTAAAAGCCTTCCCTTTGACATTCCCGATCGCTGATCAGCAATTTATTGCTGATCATCGATTAATAAAATCTAAGGCATGCTTAAAACAATCATTCGGCATAGAAACGACATGATGGGCATTTATGAGGTTATTTACCATGATTGATAGTTTAAACAACTATTCAATATTGCAGTTAAGGATGGATCCTTCAAAGGATTTCATCCATGGTAATCCTTAACTATATTTTATTTTATGCCAATCGAGATAATTCAATTCATGTTGGCTTGAAACAACAATTTTCTGTATCACTCTTTGCAACTGTTTGTGCTGAATTCTTCGGAAATCAGTAAACCAGAGAAAATGGGTAAGAAATCAAAGAATTCTGCAGCAGCGGCTCCCACAGCAGCAACTCATCCAGTCAAAGATCCCGGACCAAGAAAAAAGGATTAATCTCAAATACAATGTTCCTTGGTCTAGGAAACACGAGCTGGGAGAGCATTTACAATCTGGTAGAAGCGGAGGAGCCTGAGGAATTATCAGAGGAAGCCACAACTGATTCAACTAACAAATCAGAAGGAACTCTTAAAGAATTGGCTTGTTCCTATCTTCACAGGATAGCAGTGCGAGCTAAAATCTTGCCATATACTGACGTAGTGAGATGGGTGGTAGAGGAAGTTCCAGTCTCAGATAGAACATTTTGCATAGCTGATGGGAGGATATTCGGCTCATTTCGACCGAAGGATCTCAGGAAAATGTATCACTTACCTCAACCTGAGAAGCAATACAACAAAGCGTTCTTGGAGGCATTTGCACAGGAGAATGATTCAAAATCAACCCTGAGAAAGCAATGGAGACATTTTCCTGAAAAGCACAAGCACGAGTCATCGGGTAAGTACTCTGTTGACTCTTTGGCTTCCCCTTATTGTTATGTCGGGGCTATGATGTGTAGGATGTGGGGAATACATGATTCGACTAAATTTACCATAGAAACGGTACCCCTAATGGAAGCTGCAATCAATTGCTATGTGATGGATTGGGGTAATATTTTGTCCAATAAACTAGCCACAACAATTTTAGAGTACAGGACAAATGCACGTAAAACTACCAGGACCATTCCCCATTTCTATTATAGTGCATACATTATAGATACTATTTGTTTCAATTCTAAATTTCCCGTACTCGGATGGAGATGGACTCCACAAGATCCTAAACCAATCCATATTTATCATGAGCAGCTATGGAAGGCTCACTACAAAAACCATTTGTATAAAATTTGTAATGGTTTCATTTTTCCTGTATATTATTCTATTTTCAATAAGCATGCCCTCGGAATTTCCCAGGAAGCAGGGATTGACTTGACTGCATTAGGTAATTGATTTAGGGAAGAAAAATTCACCTATGTAAGGCTTTTTGGTAGCCTTACTAAGCCCCGTGTTCTCCCCTTGTATGTGCCTAATAAATTATTAGCTCAAGAATTGGCTTATCAAATAATAGTAGAAGGGATATCAAAAACCCATAGAATTCTAAGAAATAGGTATGGCCTATATTCCCTTTATGATGCGGTGTTTTCACTCTTCATGATTACAAACGCACAGAAAAGGAAGCAGGAAAGATACAAATGCTGAATCTTGCCACAATTCCTAACAGGCAATATGATCCAAGAAAGGTTGCCTATAATGTTCTTGAACAAGCCAAACTTACAAAATTCGATCATCAGAAGGATGACTTTGATGATCTATTTTCTTTAGCTGAATAATTATTTCAAGTTAAAGAACTGGCCAGGATCAAGTATCAAGATGAAGGGCTAGAAACATTTCATATGCTTAGAGACCAGAGGTTGCAAACTCTGCCTCTAGACCTATTAGCCACCACCCCGACAGTCCAGTCAAGAGAAACTGAAAAACAAACTGTTGACAAAGTTCCTGCAGTGAAAAAAGTTCCTGAGAAAGAAAAAACACCAGAGCAGGAGTAAGAACAAGAAAAGGGCAGTGAACTCATTAATATAGACATTCATATTGATCCTAAGTTACTCAAAGAATGGCAACAGTTTGATTCAATCATAAGTAATACTGGAGGTATACAAGGATTTAGCACGCCTGAAGTAACGACTAGTCAGAAGACAACAACTAATACGGTTTCCACTGAAGGAACCAGTGACCCACCAATGACTCAAAAGGATGTAGAGATGATTCCAAAAGACCCATCTGATGAAATTGTTCTGAATATAGAAAAAATACCACCTTTGGATGTCTTTTATAACCCTAAGCATAGGGCTATGATAAAGAGGCAAAGGAAAAAGAGAAAACTTGATCAATCTTCTCTTTTGCCCGCATAGATGGAAATAACTAATGTGGTATGGAGAGAGGAAGTCAACCCTTCTGAGAACCTTACTAAACTCTCTCAGTATGCCGGTGCATATACAGTAGCTACTATGGACAAGGCATCGGAAGTTAGTAGTTTGCTTAAAGAAAAGGATCAAGCGATCATCTCACTGGAGACATAGGTACAGGAAAAGCAACAGAGGATAGAGCAGTTAGAGCAGTAGTTGGCAGCGCAACAAAAATCAAACAACCAATTAAATGACCAAATTCTCAAAGAGAAACAAATAATAGATCATGATGCAGTTCAGAAACAGAAGGAGCTATCTCTAGCATTGAACAAGCTTAAGACAATGAATGAACAGTTGAGCAAAACAAAAGATGAACAGATTGCTCAACTATCATCACAAATAGAAAGGTTCAAAAAATTTCCTCAATTCGAGGAATTCAAATAAGAGGCTCTCCAAATAACTAAAGCATTATCTACTCAGTTGAACTTGTTATGTAATAATATTTCTCTTGTTCCTCCTTTCTGTGAAATTTCCTCATCTGTGATTGATAAGTCGGTTGAAGACAGACAAAAGTTGGAACAGGTAGATGAAACACTAACAAAGTTTCTTTCCTGGCAAGACCCCAAGGAAGGACAAGCCGCAAATCTGCCTCAAATTTTGGAATCACACAAGGAAATCCTGTTCCTTGAGTGGCAAACTCAACTGATGAAGGTAGAAAGGGAAACATCAAGATGTAGATCGGCAACTGGTAATCTAGTGGAATTAATTAATGGTACTCTGTATTTGTCAAACTTAATCTCATAATGCACTCCAGGGAAATTACCATTAGTCAAAGAATTGGAGCAAACATTAAAAAAGGAGTTAGAAAAGAGGGAGAGATAAATCGCGGGCATCCATACTTTAACATGGGAAACCTTTTGGTTCTTCCTTGTGAAACCATATAGTCAGAGGACAACAATCAAATGGCTAACCGATGCAATCAGTTGTATGATTCCTGAAACCATAGATGCCACATATACTGCACAACTACATTCACGTATGAGTCACCCTCCAGAACTGTAGCCAATGCTCACCATATGCCATCTCAAGCTAAAGAATAGCCAGCCGAAACAATGAATCATTCTTATCGACTGCAAGCATGTCTATTTCAAGAAGATTTTCATATATTTATGATTTGGTTATACCAGCTCACACCATTTTTATTTCATAGTTAGTTAGTTTAGATAGTATTTATAGACCCTTTTATGTTTTTAGAGAGGGTCTTCAATTTTTTGTATTAAGACTTGGACTGGGAGTTGTACTACTGTGCTTCCGATATATATTTTTTTATGGAGGCTAGACTTGAATTCTGAATTTTAATGGAGAGTACTTTTATGGGATATGCACTATTTCTTTTTGTGAAAGTATTTCTAAGTTTAAAAACGGGATCTAAATGCAATTGATATCGGAGGGGATTCAAATTACATATGATACTATTATCTATGTATTTGTTTCATACTTTTATATGAATTAGTGTTTATTCATTTTTGCTATCATTTGATATATGTATGTGCTTTCATAACAGTCCTTTAACTTATCACTATTGAATGTTTAAGAATTGTTACTTATTTCTTCATGTTTATGTCAATGGTATATGAAGAATAGTGTAATAATGCTTTAATTATTACTTTGTACAACTACTTGAACAAAGTAATTATCATATGAATGAATATTTTTGTTAAAAAATAGAGTCATCTACATGCCTACTTTTCAATAAGAATCACCAAGAATTGCACTAAACCAGAGATTTCCCGGGATAGATTAGTTGTTTATATTTTTGCAGATATGGATAAAACATCCATCGTTACCACTAAATAATAGACAATCGATCACTTATCCATCCTATTTGCAAATCATTGGGAAACTGGTCCCATTATATCCAGTCAGAGCCACCACACCAAACGGAAAAGGAGTTGCCTTTAAGGTCTGGTCTGGGTGGTTTTCCCTGATGTCGATGTAGCAATTTTCGAGGCATCAACAGGTTGTTATGTGTTCAATATTTGTATTATGTGATTTTCACATTCATTTTTATGTTAATCATTATTTTTTGAAAAAAAAAGTGATTATTATTATTTTTTGACGTGAAATTCATAAAAAAAACTATTATTTAACGATTTTTAGTTAAAATTTTCCTATAAAAATTGTGATTTTGACATGTCATCTCTAGCAAAAAATTACAAAAAATTGTCAAAACATGTAGTTTTTTAGTTATATTTATGTTAAAAATGGTTATTTTTTGTCAATTGTTAAAAATTATTGTTATTTAGAGACAATTATTTGATTTGGATTGAAATATTAATTAATGATGTATAAATATGTAGAATATCGAAAATTCAAAATATCGACCTTCTTCTTTAAATATGCAAAACAATAAAAACCTCACTACAAAAAAAAAAATTTAAATAAAAACAAGAAAATATGTGTTACACGAAAAATTGTCACCGTGACTTTTTGTAAACTGTGTGAGTCTATCACCGCTCATACATACCTCCTTTGCAAGTCTTAAACCTCAGCTCTGCATATCAAGCTTTGAAAATGAGAGAAAGTCCTTAAAAATCTCTAAAACTCTGGTTCCGCACTTTCTCTTAGCATTACCTGCGGTACCGCACCCACGGTCATGTTCCCTGTGCACTTGGCCGCTTTGTATCTGCATGTATGGGTGCGAAGCCCGCTAAAAGTTAAAAAGGTGCAAGTTTATTCTTAAAAACTCACTTTGAGTCAATTATGGAAGCTTCTAGAGGGAATCTTGCATTGGCAAGTTCGCTCCTTGAGGGTGCATGCATCCCATTCCTTAAGGAGCTAACCCCTAATGTGAGGAGCTTATCCCGTTGAAGAAGGACTCTATCCCTTCAATGGTGGACTTGTAACCTCCTTCCTTTGCACTATAAAATGAAGCTTTGGGCTGGTTACTGAGGAGGTTGAAAGCTGAATATTGTTGAGGGTATATGCTGCTGGAACTTAGTCTTCCTAATTGAGCTTTTGAGAGGAAAGATCACATACCTTTTAATCTCATTTGGGAGAGAGTGTGAGGCTTGTCAAAGTAGAGGAGATTCCTGCCTAGACCCTGGGAAGAGCTTGTAACAGCATCAAGGCACCAAGGTTGTAAAGTTCTTCTTTCTCAAAGTTAATACAATCAAGTTTATTTTTCTCAATAAGCTGTGTTTAATGGTTTATTTCATAGACTCCTTGATCACTATGATGAACATGATTTATTATATTAGCTATGTAGGTGTTCTTTGATGTGTGCTTGTTTGTGTTTGCAAGTTATTAAAAGGATACTCTTTGAATTTGTTGGAGCAAGGCTGCCACAAACTAGCGTTGGACTTAAGGTAGGGTTTATAAAACACCTCTTAGTTTTTATTAATGAATCAAAATATGTTTAGAGAAAAGTAGATTTGCTTGTCCTGCTTGTTGTTAGATATCAATTAATACTAGCGAGTTCGGTCTTCTCCGCAAGAACGATTTATCCGCTTAACAAATTGGCGACTCCACTGGGGATGGGATTTGATTGTTTAATTTTCCTTGATCTTTGATTTGAGAAATTTGATGTGTGTGGGATTGGGTAGTTTGTTAGTCCTGAATTGATTTTTATTTTTTAGAAATTTTTACGAGGACCGCACATTCTGTTTAAGTTACAGTGCAGACCTGACCGCACTGTTACTTTACTGCACAGAGCGGTACCGCACTTGGTTCACTAGGAGCTTGCGGACCCTATCAAAATTTTTGAAAATCTTGAAATATTTTCATCCGGTTTAGTTTAGATCTTTTTTGTTACTTTTATCCTCTACCCAGAACTACATATATCCTGTTAAAAGTCTCTCATAAGCAAGTTCCATTGGTGGTGTTTTGAATGAATTTCTAGAAGTTTTTGCATGCTTGGTTTGGTCTTCACTCAGTCTTTGTAGTGACTTGAAGCTTAGAAGCCTAAGAGACTTTAGATCACCCTGGAATCTTTTGTCTTCTTGATAATTCTGGCTGGTTTGTGAGATCTTCCTTTGGTGAGAAATCAATTTTGTTTCTCTTTGCAAAACTTTGAATGAACTTGGTCATAAGTTGTGAATTTTGATTTGTTATAAAAAACATAGCTGGATGTTTTTGGTTGATTTGTCTTGCTGAACAAATTAATCCTTAGTTTGCTGAATAGCTAAGAGAAAACATCCTCAAAAAACATTTGAATCTTTCATTTCGATTAGTTTTAAGAATTTAGATCTCAAGATTATATTTTTCATAGTTTTAAGTGTGTTGTCTAGAAATTCTAGTTTCTCTTTTGAAAAATTGTTTTTCTAGTTTTGAGTGTTGAAACGAAAAGGGTTTATTTCGTGAGCATAATTAGTAGCTTCGTTTGAGTGTTTTGAAAAAGACAAAAACAAACAAAAACAAAAAGTTTTTCTTTTCATTTTTATGTTGAAGGAAAGTTTTGTTTTCAAGAATTGCATTCTCAACTCTTTCTTTAGCTAGAGATTCATTGAAAAGGAAAATAATTGATCATCTTAGGTGCATTTTTTAGCGTTTTGGAGTCGAGTCTTCACACCACAAACTTTCATCTCCATACCTTTTGACTTAAGAAACAAACAATAAAATTAACGCTTAATTAAAATTCATCTAGCAATCTTTTTATTTCGAGGGCTCTTACTCGCTAACATAGCTTAGGTTGGTATCTTGGAGTAGGTGAGTAATTAACTCTCCAAGATAGTTAAAACAAACAAGTAGTCGATCTTGTGGTAGGAAGAAATCCAATTGTTACATATATGCTCTGGGAAAGCTCCTCTTAAAGGAGAAGCAAGAGATCATATCTGAACCAGTGACGTAATCAATCCTTCCTCATTGGGAACGATAGAAGATATTCACGTATTAAAAATGGTAAACCTCAGATTGACCATTGTCGAGGAGCCTGGGGTCACTTGTTGGTAAACCTTGGATTATGTTGGTAAACCTTGCGTGCGTATCGGATCGTAGATTGTTCCCCTAGGTATATTTGTTTCCATTGGTAACCTTAGTGGCCATTATCTTTAGGATTCTTCCTAAGGTGACGATGGAGGGAAGATCCCACTATACCTGGAACAGACGTCGACTAGACTCACTTGGACTCTCTGGGGGTTATCTTCACTGGAGATGGTTTTGGGGAGAAATTTGTGCCAGTCTGTTTCATTAAGCAGGTTGTCTGGGTAACTGTTCCAACTGCCATTCTGTATTGAATTCTGCGAGGTTGGATTTCATCACCAACTAGTGTTTTCGGTACGGAAAAATATTGTTTGTGTGTGGTTTGAACTCTTAGATTGTTAGGTGTGTGATTCAATTGTTTGGTTCTTTAAATACTTTAGGTGGTTTTCTTGAGATTTTCTTTGTTTTCGTGTGAAGTAATTAATTAATCAATCGTGGCTGAATTACCGAGACAATCCCGTAGACTTTGGGGGCAGCCTCTCGAATATACACCAAGTCAGCTTGAAGGGCTAAAAGCTCTTGTCACACCTAGTGAAAGTAGATTTGGGTCACCAGAGGCCAAAGAATCATCTTTGGTTATTCATCTGGATTATCACGTTCTAGCAACAGAGTATATTTCTGAACCACTTTCAGTTTCCGAGCTTACTGGTAGTTTTTCTTCTACTAGTGAACTCGTTGAGGAACCTGAAATTTCTGAATTCTGAAACTGAACCTACTGCTACTCCATCCTCAAGATTTGCGTCTCTAGTTTCTAGTGCTCGTGGTTCACCCAGGGTAGGAAGTGTCATTACCCAGAATCTTCTGACGGGACTTATTTCTATTGAAGAACTTGTTATTCCAGACGAGGATATAACTCCCCTTGAAAATCAACCGACTATAGAACTTAGGGAGCGTGAATCTATTTTTTACAGTCCTTTTCGAAGTGATGCTTGGTACGTATCTTTGACAAACTTTTTAGAAAATCTAGGTCTCGCTGCTTCACCACCTCGTATTCCTTTTCATCCAACGCCTAGAGGTTATTATCCTCCTTTGAATATGTCAAACTGGTCATCCATGTTCTCTCAAAATCCGGAAACATTTTTATATGGCGGTCCTTCTATTCCGTCTGGGTATCCGTCACTTTCTAGTACTTTCTCAGGAGCGTCTCCTCAACCCATCGAACATGGGGTATCAACTGGTCATAACGGAACTCCACCGTTGAGTGTAGAAGAAATTCTTATGATGTCTAGTGCTATTCCAAATTTGCAACCTCAAGGCAGTCAGAATCCGCCTGGGGGACAACCTCAAGGTAATCTGTTCTCGCCTGGAGGGCAACCTCAAGGCAGTCAAATACCACCTGCAGGGCAACCTCAAGGCAGTCAAATACCGCCTGTAGGGCAACCTCAAGGCAGTCAAATTCCACCTGGGGGGCAACCTCAAGGTCAGTACATACCTCAGGGTCAGTACATGCCTCAAGGTCAACCCCAGACTCAATATATGCCTCAAGGTCAACCTCAGACTCAGTATGTACCTCAAGGTCAACCCCAGTATCAGTACCCGCCTCAAGGTTATCAACCTCAAGGTCAGTACCAATCTCTAGGTTTCCAATCACCTTCTAGTCAATCTTTTGTTTAAGGAACTGGAAATTACCAGTCCTACACTCAACCTGGTTATGGTCCTCAATATGCTCAACCTATTATGGGCCCTTACCTCGGAATGAATATGGTGTGGGATCCATCTCAAACTCAACATATTTTGCAACCCAATGTGTAGTTGTCATCTCAACCTGGACAACCCATGGTTTCTGGTTCAACCCAGCAACCCGTCCAGTCTACTATCCAAACTTCTGCACTTGGTGTAGTTCATCAGCCTGGGCCTAGTTTGCTTCAAACTCTGCCTCAATCAATTGCTGCAACTACTGTAGCTTCTGTTCAATCTACCCCACCTACTTCTGGAGTATCGACAGCTCTGGTTTCTACTGTTCCTGTATCAACTCCTCAGACCTCTGTACCCCAGTCTGGACCTACAATCCAGACTTCGGTTCAGATGCCTATAGGAAAACCTGGTCCAAGTACAGTTGTCACAAGTCAACCTCAATTTACTTATCAACCATACCAGGGATAGTATCAATACGGTCCTGCTGTGTAAACCCCAGTTTATTAGTATCAACCATACCCTGGGTATACATATCAACAAACTCAATCTCAACAACCCCAGTTTGGTCCGGTTAATCCTGGTTTTCTGGGAGGATATAATATTCCAAATGCAAAATCCAATTCCAGGTTATCCTGGGCATCCTCCTCCTGGAGCTGGTCTTGTGTCCCAAGGTTTTCGAGACCCTAACCGTCAGTTACCATTCATCGCAACTTTGGATTTACCTGACTTGTCACACCTTACGAACAATCCAATTTATTATCTTCCATACTGGCCGCCAAAGCCTAATAAGTTGCCCAGTGATATTCCCAAGTTTGAGGGAAAACCTGGAGAGGATTTGTCGAACCATGTGATGACCTATCGCCTCTGGTGTGCATCAAATTCTATTATAGATGATTCAATTCGCTTAAGGCTTTTTCAACACACTCTAACTGGTCTCGCGGCTAAGTGGTACATTGAGTTGCCACGAAACTCTTTTTATAATTTTAGTCAGTTAGCTACTTTGTTCTTAACTCGTTTTCAGTTGCCTGTCAGATATGAAAATGGCACGGAATTATTAAATTCATTAAAACAGTCAACGTCTACATATATTTCAGACCATATTCATGAATGGCGACGTCAACGACGTTTAGTGAAAGTTTATGTCCCGGATCAAATTTTGGTAGAATGGTTTGTTAAATCCTTATTACCAAAAATCTCTGAGGATGTAGCTAAGGCAGGAGTCATTACTTAGGAGCAAGTAATTGCTCAAACTCAGTACCTTCACTTAGTTTATACGCAGTCGGGTACTTTACACGAAAAAATCCCCGATCTTCCCAAGAAAAATCAAATAACTACAACTCCTTCTGGGTCTCATGTTGCTGATGGTATGATTGGTACAGTTAATACCAAAAGCAAGAATAAATCTGCAAATAATTCTTCTCCTATTATAACTTTACCAGATTCCCCGATAGGAGAAGCTTCCGCTGAAGTTCCTGCCGGTGTTCATGTTGTAGAATCTTCTACGGCCAAATCCAAATCTGGTGATAAAAAGAAAGGGAAGAAGAAAAATAAACAAAACGCAAAAGAGAAACCAGAAAAAACTGAATCTACTAACGAGAAATGTAAACCTCACTATCCTTGTCTCATCTATGATGAGGAGCAATTTACAAGAGATTGTCCACATCGAGCTGAGGTTTCAAAAATCATCAAAGGTTCTCAAATGCCTACTGCCTTGAAGGATCCTTTTCCCACTCAAGATAGTAAGATGATAGGTTCTTCCTCAAATGCCTCAGAAGAACCAATTATGATGATGTCCCATGTCAGGATTGTGACGCGATCGCAAGATTATGGAAGTAAGAATCATGTTGGTGGTAAGGAACCAGAATCTTCTAGTTCAAACCCATCAACTTCAACTCCTCCTAGTTCTGATCTGATACAGATCGAGAAACCTAATCCAGACTTAGTAATCAAACCGCCTGCTAAAGGTATACTTCGGAAGTTAGCTTTCAATCCACATGCGAAAGCTGCTTAGAACTATAACATTGTTGAAGATTTAGCTATATCTCCTTCAACAATGTCAGCTTTGGAAGTGTTGCAATCATGTCCAGCACAACGTAAATTGCTTTTGTTTTCTATAGGAGCCGTTGATGTTCATGATTCCAAACTTATAATCTTCGATTTAGAAAATAGTACACCTCGCTTACCTCATCAAATGGCTTTCTAGATCCTAGTGTTAGTCAAAAACAGGCCTTGCTTTCAGACTATGATTGATGAGGGAGCTTCAACGTGTATCATGTCGATTTCGTGTTGGAAATTGCTTGGTTCTCCGAAACTTAACCAATCCCCGCCGATTTTGAAGGTTTTTTACGGCCGAGGGTTTCATCCTTATGGCATTCTGCAGGATTTACCTATAGGGATAGAAGGCAAAACTATTAATCTAGATGTGGAGGTGGTTGATGCCCCTCTAGATTACAACCTTCTTTTGGGTCGCAGTTGGTCTTACGCGATGACTGTTGTTGTTTCATCGGTCTTTTGGCTCATAAAGTTCCCTTATAATGGAAATATCGTTACAATAGATGAGTTGACTTACTTTTCATCTGACCCAGCCTCTTCTGAGAGTATTCAACATGTCGGTAAAACAACTATCCCTTACAAGGATGTTGGACTGGGATTAGTCAAAGATTCTAGTTTACTATGAACTTTTTCCTTTCCTCTTCCAAACGTATTGCCTCCTTTTGCAACCATTCATATGATTTCATTAGACACTATTGTTTTTTATGATCCTTGGATCGTTCCTTCCAATTCCGAGGTGGACTCATTTGGTGATGCCGTGCCCTTGAGTCCATTTGAAGTTGCATATTAGGCGATACAGTCATTTCCGACTCTAGTTCAACCGAAATTGATCCAATGAATGTGGTCCATGAGGAGTCACTTTCAATCTCAACCTCAGATTCAAGAACCTTTTCTGAAACTATTCATACTGATGAGCAGATTCATGAGTTTTTATCTGTTGATGATTTACCATGGGAAGATCTTCATCATTGATCTTCATTTTTACCTGAGCTTGATCGTTTTGAAAATGATTTCTCATCTATTTTTACCACTGATTACGTCAAGGAACCACATAATCCATTAAAACATCCTGATTCTGAGTTGAATTTGGGAAATATTTCTCGAACCATTCCTATTGACATTTCAGTGAAACCCATAGTTATTGAAAACGTTCATATAGGTGCTTCTTGTACAGATGAGGAAATCCAAACTTATAAAGCCATATTTCAAGAATTCCGCGATGTGTTTGCCTGGTCATATGAAGAAATGCCAGGAATCGATCCATCAATTGTTGTCCATGAAATCAAAACTTATCCGGATGCTAAACCCATTCGGCAACGTTTGCGTCAGATACACCCAAGAAAAGCTACTGCTATTAAAGCTAAAGTTGAGAAATTACTTAAAGCAGGTTTTATATATCTGATCCCTTTAACGGATTGGGTATCGACTATTGTTCCTGTTAAAAAAAAGCAAGGAACGATAAGAATATGTATTGATTATAGGGATATTAATCGAGCCTGTCCAAAGTACAATTATCCAACTCCCTATATTGATCAAATAATTGATGATTATGCCGGCAGTAAAATGTTCTCCTTTATGGATGGATTTTCCGGTTACAATCAAATTAACATACTCCCTGCTGATCAACCAAAAACGGCTTTCATTTGTCCATGGGGAACCTTTTATTATTGCAAATTACCTTTTGGGTTGAAGAATGCTGGAGCAACTTTTCAAAGGGCTATGTCTTACGCATTTCACGACATCAAGCACATTGTGCAGCCTTATCTCAATGATTTACTTGCTCATTCGTTCCGTAGAGTCGATCATCTCACTCATTTACGAGCCATCTTTATGAGATGTAGGCATTATCAAATAAGGTTGAATCCACACAAATGTGTATTCTGTATAGAAACGGGTCGCTTACTGGGATTTGTTGTTTCAAAATCCGGCATTCATGTCAATCCCTCGAAGGTTGAAGCCATTGTTAAATTACCTCCACCTTCGACTCTTCGCCAACTCCAAAGTTTGCAAGGGAAAGCAAACTTTTTACGTCGATTCATTCCTAACTACACTGAGATAACGAAAGGTTTTACCCAGTTGTTGAAACAGAACACTCCATTCTTTTGGGATGAGATAGCTCAGAAATATTTTGATGCACTTAAACACGCGTTGACCCATGCACCGTTATTGCATCCTCCCAACTACAACCAAGATTACTTTTTGTACCTCGCCGCTTCTCATTCCACCATTGGAATGGTTTTAGTTCAGGAAGATGAATTCAATGTTGAACATGTGATTTACTATCTTAGTCGAACTTTGAATCCGACTGAGCTTAAGTATTCGCATGTGGAGAAATTGGCTCTGGCAGTTGTTCAAGCTATCTAGCAATTTCGTCACTACATTCTACTATGCAAAACTACGGTACTTTCTGACCGTAACCCTATGACGTATATTTTGACTAAACAATTGCTAGGGGGCAAGTATTCCAAATGGATTGTTATCCTGCAGGAATTTGACTTGGAATTTGAAAAGTCCAAGTCAAAGAAGTCTTTGGTTTTCGCGGAGTTAATATGTGACTTCCCGTGTACTGATACCGAAACTGTGGTAGAAGAATCCTTTGCGGATGAATCTTTGTTTCTTATTAGTACTCTTGATCCATGGTATGGGGATATAATTGTCTATCTCCAAACCCAATCTTTTCGGCCTGAAATTTCATGATCTCAGTGAAAGAAAATCCGTTTCCAATCCCAACAATACAAAATTATTGGAGATACACTCTATCATCATGGGGTGGATTCTATTTTCCGTCGTTGTTTAACTCATGAGGAAGCTGAAAAAGGTTCTGAATGACTGTCACTCTGGAGTGTGTGGCGATCATATGTCTGGGTATGCCAAAACCCAAAATATATTGCGTGCTGGTTATTTCTGGCCATCCTTATTTAAATATTGTATCAATGCAGTCCAAAAATGCCA
Organism: Pinus taeda; assembly: GCA_000404065.3. Classification (NCBI taxonomy): domain Eukaryota; kingdom Viridiplantae; phylum Streptophyta; class Pinopsida; order Pinales; family Pinaceae; genus Pinus; species Pinus taeda. Next base: position 81,472 of record APFE031025282.1, on the reverse strand, counting down.
CAATTGCCAAATTTTTGATCGAAAGATGCGTGCTCCACCTGCTCCTCTCCACCCTATAATTGTCATTGGTCCTTTTGCAAAATGGGGTATCGATTTTATTACATGTAACCCTCACTAGGTTCGGTGTTCCTCAAGCGATTATCACTGATCATGGGAGCCATTTCTAAAACATCATGATGACAGAGCTAGCAGATCAACTTGGCCTGTGTCACGATAGCTCTACTCCATATTACCCACAGGCTAATGGTCTGGTTAAGGCAATCAACAAAGTTCTAGTCACCATGATTCGACGAATCAATGGTATTCATCAGTCGAATTGGCATAACATGTTATTTTCAGCGCTTTGGGCGTACCGAACCTCAGTCAAAACATCAATAGGGTTCACTCCTTTTCAACTCATTTACGGGTTGGAAGCTGTGTTACCCATTGAATGTGAAATTCCGTCATTGCAAATAGCCATAGAATTATTTCCAGACACTTCCGAGGAGGAAAAATGTTTGTTGTACTTAGCTCAATTAGATGAGAATCAACGTGATGTTGCTTTATCGATCGAGACTCATGCAAAAAGGATAAAAGCTCAGTATGATCGAAATGTTACACCTTGTAATTTTTCGGAAGGGGACCTAGTTTTATTATACGATCAAGCTAACGATAAGCTAGGGGCTAGAAAATTCGTACCCATGTGTCATGGTCCTTTTGTTGTTAAGCAAAAGCTGGCTAAAGGGGCCTATGAATTAGTAGATTTTGATGGTGTCTCTTTAGGTAAACCCAGAAATGGGCTTTACCTGAAAAGATATTATGCTTAAAAAGTTTGGTGTGGAGATTCTGGTTAGAATAGATTTATTTCTAGTTGGTGTGTTTTAAATTAGAAAGTGTGCCTAGTTTAGAGAGTGTTTTGTCATTATTCCTGCTTATCTTGGTTTTACTCTTAATATTGCAGATGTCGGCGCCTTCTCAATCGTACATTGGTTTTGCTCATGGTGCCTGTCATAGTACATGGAATATTTCTTCCGCAGCTTGGGTTATCTATTCACCCTCTGACGAGTTAGTATCTATGCATGGGGTAAGCCTTGGTCAAACAACGAATAACATTGCAGAGTATAGTGTAGTGATTGAGTTATTATCTGAATCCATCTCATTTGGGATTCAGAGTTTGATTGTAAGGTTAGATTCTGAACTCGTTGTGTTACAGCTTAATAGGGTTTATGCCATTAGAAATCTAGTTTTATTAAGATTATTTTTGAGAGTTCGTCTCTTGGAACGTGAATTTGACTACATTGAATATCAACATATTCCAAGATATTTAAACACATTAGCAGATGCAGTTGCTTCTCAAATGTTAAATAGACATTTGCAATAATCAAGATAGTAAATTTAAAAACATTCCATAAACATGTTATACAAGATAACCAGTAATAGTAATAGCATAGAAGTGTGTCAAAATATACATCGTCTTCGATCATAGGTTGAAAAACACCTTATGATTGGCAAAAGTGGTAGCACAAAAAGATATAAATGTCATATGAAGTCTACAAAGGTGATCATCCTATCCCTGATGATGATCATGATAAGAAACCACTGCTTGGGCTACCCGACAAAGGAACCTCCTAAAAGGTCCTGGGACCCCAATCACATAGCGCTGAAGCCTAAGAGGAATATCAGCTATGCTAGTCTCTGGAATATCTACTGTTAAGCGCTCTAGATGACTCTCCAATTCGACCAAGGTCTCTGCTGATTGGTCCTGTGGGGCTGGTGCCGCAATAGCTGGGTGTCTTCTCTCATAGGGTAGGAGAGTGGCTGGTCACCGTAGACCCACATCTGCATTTAAAACTTTTACTATCAATTTTTGGACGATTTAAAAACAAAAAAATATATAATTTACAAAAATGTTGAACACAATTTTACCTGTATCATCCCATTGCTCTCCTGGTGGAAGAGCCATGTCTAGATCACCACGATAATCCATCCCAGCATATGGAAAGTCCTGTATCACAAAAAGTTGGTTTCCCAAACAGCAAAAATGCTCAGGTGAGAATCGAACAACCTCGGTGCCCTCCTCAGGATGGTGGGCCATGACTGCAACCCAACGCATAATCCTGAGATCTCAGGGAAGTCCAGCCTTAATGGTAAGTTGCTGTGGAACCAGCATAGGAACCCTCTCTAGGGAAAATTTCACAACTAAGTAACCGTATCCAAAGTTCTTTAGTTGTCCATTCTTTGCCCTAGTCAGTTGGCCTTTCACATTGGCCAACACAGCATCGCACCAGTTGAAGATGGTGCCTCGGAAGTAGTCTACTGCCATGCGCATTTGGGAACTGGTAGCTAAATGAAATGCTACACTTTCACACAGTTTGGTGACAGTAAATGCGATCACTTTAAGTTCAGGACGGGTGATGGTCTTAACATCTATCCATTTGTCCGCAGTTTGGATATTGCAAAACTCTAGTCAGAGACTAGTGACAGACTGGCCACTTGGCCTAGATCCGAATAGAGATAATCGTTTGCCTCTCTTTGGCAAACCAGTCAGAAAATAAATTTCCTCTGGCTCGATTTCGAGCCGGTGTCCTCCAATGATGAAACACTGGTCCTGCATGCTCCACCTGTCTACCAGCCATTGTAGAAAGTCTACCTGTGCCCTCATGCCAGGTATGGCCCAAAATTTCAGTAGTCCATATGCTCTTAAAGCCTGTATTGAAGGTGGATGGAGTAATGCGGCTTGATCCACATCTTCATGTTCTCTTTCCCGCCAAATAAGCATCTTGTCTATCTGCATTGCAAAATAGGTAGTTTAGAATTTTGTGATTTCAAAACATTTGGGAAGAAATGAGAAAATATAGGGTTTCAAAACGCGTTTCGCGTGGGTCCGCACCCATCGTGTTAGGGACAGTGCATAGGTTCACACTCGTCCATAAGGGCAGGTACGGGACCCCGACTATTTCGTTTGTACGAAAAAGTTGGGGTTCGCAGGGTATACATGGTACGCCTACGCAACCACGGTGAGCGATTTTTAACCATAATTTTCCTCAAAAAATGAATTTTAAAGCCCTAAAAATGAAAATTAAATGGATGAAATGCAAGTCAGGGATGATGTGGATTACCTGGAGAGGACGGTTCTCGATTCCAGCGGTCGGATTTTCTGCAATCTTCACAGGAAGTTTTCTTACCAAAAGCTCTTAATTTTTACTCCAAAGCCAAACGGTGAAAATGAACTTGCAAAAGCCCTTTTTATAAGATTTTTTGAATAAATGAATTTTTAATTTATTCATTTTTCACTTTAAAAAGGTCACTTTTGGCACATTTTTATTAATTTTTAAACAGATATGAGTAATGTTTGCAGTTTTTGTGCAAAATATTGGGTGTCCGGGGAGAATTGGTCATTTTCAACAAAAAACATAGGAGTCCTCTTTAAGCTCTTTTCTGACTCGTAAAATATGAAAATATTGTCGAGTTTTTCTTTTTAGACTCGTTAAAACGGAATTAAAAGGATGGTTTACTTACAGCTCTTTTCTGACCGTATAAACATGAAAAGATTGTCGGACTTTTGTCGTTTCAAGTTCAATGTTGGTAATAAAACGACGTGTTTTCGATCGCTTTTTTACTTTTTCAGATTGAAGGCAGTAATTCTGAAAAGTACTCCTTGATCGTAATGGTCAAGTGGTTCTCCCAAATATTATTTTATACTTTTTTCTGGCTTGGGAGACACAAATTTACGAAAAAGGACAACCATGGAGTTTTCTTAAGTTTTTCTTCTGACTCCCTAAAATTGAACAACGCCGAGTTTCTCCTATACTGGACTCATTAAAATTTAATAGTAAAGGACCTGTTCAATTACAAACATGAACGGACCACTCCTTCTTAGGGTTCGAATCTTAAACTAAGCTGGACTCATCCGAAGGATGAGCTTATAACCAAGCAAATGTTATCCTCCTCAAGCTTGTCAAAAATAAATAGGTACTTGCCAGAAATGGTGGCGGAAAAGAGAGAAAAATGAACCTGATTGTTATACTTTGTCTTTTGAAAAGCAGTCAACCACTCTTGAACACGACACTTTTCATTCACCTGGGTTGGGAAATCCTTTGCCTAACAGTTAATCAAACCATATTGAAAGTCTTCAGCCGGTTTCCGGGTATTAGCTTTGGGTCAATTGTAACCAAACCATCTGCAGTGTCATTATGTGTTCAAGAGGTCAGTTCAAATAAACCATTCATTTGAAAAATATTTGTCATCCATATTGACCATCCCTGAGTTAGTCCTTGCCATATATATTTCTTCAAACTTGATCTACGATTTCGTGTTGTGGGCTTACCTACGACAGATTGCTTTCTATTGACTCCAACTTATTATCTAGAAAGATGATCTAGAAATCGTCAGTACCTTGGAATTTGCATGCCTCAATGGCAGGTTTCTCGCCTTTGACGATAGGTTGCATCATTGCCCTTCGATCAAAGGATTCTGTGATGTGTTCGACATCGACTCATTCATTCACATTTCATGGATTGTACTGAGTACTTTGAGGGCCATTGACATTACTGGTGGTTCCTCTCACACTTCTTAACGGTTTACATCATCGACTGGTAATCAAGTGGTTTCTACCATGTTTGACTTCAACACATTCATTCACATGGATAGAATCGTGCTAGTTCAGGAAGTAGAAATGAAGACCCTGGATCTAGTTTCCACCATCCAGGCTACGAGGAATTCTGTTATTCATTATACAGTATACTATTCATAAATAGATGGCTGCATCCATACTGTATCTACATATGTCTATACTTGTGATGTATTACAAAATCGTTCCTGTATCAGAGCAGTTTAGATAGTTTCTAGTCAATTTTGATCTGAGTGTGGGAATTTCTACCTAAGCGATGATATGATCATATATATATATATTTTGCATTGAATGTTTTTATAGGTTCCGACTGGGGTATCCATAGGAAGATCCTTGAAATGATAAAGTACTTCACTCTTCTTAGATGACAAAAAACCATCCTCATCTATTACAGACTTCACACTTTAGGGGGCAATCTGTTAACATGAAAAATTGTCACTGTTACTTTCTGTAAACTGTGTGATTCTATCACCACTCATACATACCTCCTTTGCAAGTCTTAAACCTCAGCTCTGGATATCAAGCTTTGAAAATGAGAGAAAGTCCTTAAAAATCTCTAAAACTATGGTTTCACACTTTCTCTTAGCATTACCTTTGGTACCACACCCACTGGTCATGTTCCCTACGCACCTGGTCGCTCTGTATCTGCATGTATGGGTGTGAACCCCTGTAAAAGTTAAAAAGGCGCAAGTTTATTCTTAAAAACTCACTTTGAGTCAATTCTGGAAGCTTCTAGAGGGAATCTTGTGCTGGCAAGTTTGCTCCTTGAGGGTGTAGCATCCCATTCCTTAAGGAGCTAACCCCTTGATGTGAGGAGCTTATCCCCTTGAAGAAGGACTCTATCCCTTCAATGGTGGACCTGTAACCTCCTTCCTTTGCACTATAAAATGAAGCTTTGGGGTAGTTATTGAGGAGGTTGAAAGCTGAATATTGTTGAGGGTATATGCTGCTGGAACTTAGTCTTCCTAATTGAGATTTTGAGAGGAAAGATCATATACCTTTTAATCTCATTTAGGAGAGAGTGAGGCTTGTCAAAGTAGAGGAGATTCCTTCTTGGACCCTGGGAAGAGCTTGTATAGCATCAAGGCACCAAGGTTGTAAAGTTCTTCTTTCTCAAAGTTAATACAATCAAGTTTATTTTTCTCAATAAATTGTGTTTAATGATTTATTTCATAGACTCCCTGATCACTATGATGAACATGATTTATTATATTAGCTATGCAGGTGTTCTTTGATGTGTGCTTGTTTGTGTTTGCAGGTTATTAAAAGGATACTCTTTGAAGCTGTTGGAGCAAGGCTGCCACAAACTAGCGTTGGACTTAAGGTAGGGTCTATAAAACACCTCTTAGTTTTTATTAATGAATCGAAATATGTTTAGAGAAAATTAGATTTGCTTGTCCTTCTTATTGCTAAATATAAATTGATACTAGGGAGATTGGTCTTGTCCGCAACAACGATTTATCCGCTTAACAATATGAAGAAGAAGACCACTTAAAAAATTATTAAATTTAGAAAATAATTATTTACATTCCATACATTAGAAAATTTAAAGTCAAAAAATAGGTCTTTTAAAAAAATGGCCTGATGCAAAATTACGACTTTTTAAAATCAGCATGAAAATCACTACCATTCTAAAATGTAATGTACATAAAAAAAATTAAAGTGCCAAAAACTATGCTCTAAAAAAGACATGTGTGTTCTACATCACCCCTTTTCAAAATCAGGTCACTTTTTTGCTATCTCTACAAAACAGGTAACAGTATTAGTTCCCTTTTCAAAGTTTACATTATTTTCCTTCGAAATGTTGAAGGTGACCGATGTTACAAGGCACAAATGTACTGTTCTGAGTGCCTTTCTATCGAGAATGTTCCATTCTGCATCTATCATAGTTGTCGTCTTCTTTGTTTTTCCACTCAATGGTAGGTACAGATCTTTCTGATATAGATAATCTTCCATCTGCATCTTCCACAACAAGAAGTTTTGGTCGTTAAATTTCTCAACCCTAAACTTACCATCTTCCAACATTGCTCCCACTCGAACCAGGAACCCTTCTCTCGTGCGAGTTTGTCAGCCAAATAGACCTTCGGCTCTAATACCAGTTGCTAGAAAATTATATATTTCTGCAATATTTTATGTGCTCCATTGCTCTAAATATATAATTTTCTAACAAAGGGAAATGAGGTTGACTGCACAAATTGATGAATACGAAATGGATCAGGTAATCCTGGATCTCGGATCGAATGCGAATGTACTACCAAAACAAAAATGGGAATGCATGGGCTGACCTACTCTACAGTGGTCTCCTATTCAGTTACGAATGGCGAACCAACAAAAGATCTTGCCCATGGGAAGATTCCAAGGGGTAACAGTAGATATTGAAGGTGCGAGCGCGTAGGCAGATTTTGAAGTAATAGGGATTGTCGATGACAATAATCCCTATCCCGCACTACTAGGAATAGACTGGGCCATCGATATGAACAGAGTCATAAATATGAAGAAGTGCAAAATGATCTTTGATAAAAAGTCACTATGCGTAGTAGTACCACTAGATCCAGCTGAAGGAGAGTGATACACTGAATGGTGCGCGATGACAATAGTGAGGATGATATTGATTGTATTTACAAGATAACCGTGCGAGAGGAGGATTGGGTGAATCTGAATGCAGATGGAAGGATTCCGTGGGAGCACAAAAGCTCCTGCACATTGGATTCAGACGAAGAGATAGAGAGATGGCAGAATTGGCTGCATGAAGTAACAACGCTTAATTGCAACATGATGGTTATATCAATGCGCTGCGTGACAATAGAAGCAAACGATCTGCCGACACATGATGGGTTGACAACGGTGGATGAATTCCTGAGAAAATTTGAAATTGCAGTACCAGAACAATAGCGATTCGATGCTCTGAAGTGGGTGCTATGCGCAACGCCCACATGATGGTGGGGTATGCATCAAGGAAGTTTTCAGGACGAATGCAGATGTAGAAGAATGATGTGCCTACGATTTGGGAAACTACAGATATGGCTAGTAGACAAATATGAAGGACGTGATGACCCACTCACACACCTTGTGAAATGGACCAAGGTATATGGGGAAGAGCCTCAACCTGAATGGGTACATTTATTCTATCATACCCTAGATATCATACCCATGAATTGGTATATAGAGCTGGAGCTCCACCATGGTACAAGCAAATGGGATGTCTTGCACGAGGGATTTCTATTAATGTTCACATTTGAAGATCGTTGTTCAGATAATGTTGACATTGCGCTATAGGTAGTAAAAGCCACTATCTTCAAAATACCCCAGGAGCCAATGGAAGTACTTCAGCCAGAATGGGCGACACAGTTGAGCTGCGTGCTAGAGTGTTATAATGTAAATGTTGAGGAGGATGATGAGGACCCATGAAATATTAACAATTTAAAAATGGAAGGAAGTTGTGAGATTCAAGGACCATCACTTGAAAACCCGAACATCACCGCACCGCTAAAGACAAAGCAGGTCAACATTGTAACGGAGGCGGAGCTGAAGTACGCAACGCTTGGGGACTATTAGGACGATGCCATGGTGGATAAGGTCGTTGAGTTACTTCGCGAATACCAAGACTTGTTCCTGAACAAAATTACAGACTTAAAAGGGATCGTTGGCGACTTAGGGATGATGAAGATCACCCTGAAACCCGACGCGAAGCCAGTTAAGCATCGACCTTACCGCTTGAATCTAAAGTATAAAGAAAAGGTCCGTGACGGATTAGACAAAATTCTCATAGCCGGAATTATTGAACCAGTGGAAGAATCCAACTGGGTGAGTCCTATGGTAGTACAGGAGAAAAAATAGAAGGGCGAAATAAGAATATGCATGGACCTCAGAAAGCTGAGCGATGCCTATGTACACAATCCATTCCCAAAACCATTCACAAATGAAGTACTGGAGAATGTTGGTGGTCAAGAAGCATACTTGTTCATGGATGGGTTCTCAGGGTAACATCAGATCAAGATCGTGCCAAAAGATAGGAGAAAAACGACATTCACAACAGAATGGGGCTACTTTCAATACACCATTATGCCATTTGGACCGAAGAACACACTAGCTATATTTTCGCGCATCGTTGTGGCCACGTTCAAAGAATACATCCACAAGTTCTTGGAGGTCTATCCGGATGATTGGATTGTCTTTGGATTAGTTAAGCACCATGTAGTGAGCTTACGCTTGATGTTGGATACTTGCCGCTGACACCAGATTGCGCTGAACCTTAAGAAGTGCACATTCCTCGTTCCCTTTGGAAACCTGCTGGGACATGTGGTCTGCAAACAAGGGTTGATGGTGGACCCTACGAAAATTTTCGCTATCCTAAATTTTGAAGCACTGTGAAGTGTTAAACAACTGCGCACTACTTTGGGGCACACTGGATACTATAGGAAGTTCATCAAAAGTTATGCCCAAATAATAACGCCGATGGAAATACTATTGAAAAAGGATGTTACATATTGCTAGAATGATGATTGCATGAAGAGTTTGGATGTCCTAAAGGGGAAACTAGCCTCCACTCCAATCCTGGTCTTCCCAAAATGGGATGTAGAATTTGATGTACATGATGATGCATCATGTATTGCGCTGGGAGCCGTAATCACACAGGAGGGCACAGAGGGCATGGATCACCCGATCGCGTTTGCAAGTTAGAGATTGTCCAAAGAAGAAAATAACTATTCTACCATCGAGCGCGAGGGGTTGGCAATGGTGTATGCACTCCAAAAAAACCCACACTATTTGTTGGCATTATGTTTCAAGTGTTGTCCTTGATGGAAACTCACTCAGAGGTTGGTACAGGTGATGGCAACTTAATCAGAGGATAGATCTCAGTACAGCAGGACAAGAAAGAGATATACGCAGGTTTATCAAGGAGCATCCGCGTATACACGCAGGTTTGATTCAGTAAAA
>APFE031025282.1:52601-71660 GCA_000404065.3 Pinus taeda | reverse complement strand
TCCCTAGTTTCGAAGTTGATGGTATTAGTTTGTTATGGTTTTGGACCATGGTATTGAGCAAGGCCTAAGGCTATATAAGGAGAAGATCATTAGGCCAAGAGGTGTGAAGAGTGTGAGCATTGGGTGTCTGACGAAGTGAAAGGATCTGGTATTGCTGGTTGTCTGTTCGGGAAGTTTGGCAAGACAGCGGAGGCATAAGTAATCATTTCTAGATCTGTACGCGGGTTTCCTTTGGAGAAAGTGCGTATACACGCGGTTTCGGTAAAGTGCAGTAGCGTATGCATGATAAAGTTTGATATCTCAGGTTGCTGCTGATTCTGGTGGTTGTTACAGAGTTCTGGTCTCTGGTTTGGGTTCTGTGTTCTTAATGACAGGGTTTCAGTGATTCAGTATTGGGTTGTTTAATGAATTAAGATGCAAGTCTAAGTTGATGATTGTATTGCAGTAATGTTTGTTTTGTACTCTTGGATCCAGTATGAAAATTGATGAAACGTGGTCCCTGAAGATTGTAGGGTCAGCACCTACGTACTAGTAAATGGATCAGCTAGTACAAGAGCTGAGGGGGTTGTAGCTCCCTTCCAGAAGTAGTGGAAAACGAGAGAGGGTTGTAGCCCTCTGTAGGTTGTAGCCTGCATACTGGTAAAGGACTGCACCAGTATATTGTAAAGAAGTTTCTCATTAAGAAGAAAGAAACGAATTGCAGCAGGTGGTTTTCACCCACATTGGGTTTCCACCTTATATCATGGTGTTCATGTGTGTGGCTCTTGTGTGATGTCATGTTCTGTTATACTGCACCTGTTTACTGTTAATATGCTTAATAATGTTCTGATGCATTCACTGAAGATTAAGCTAACTGAATTATAAGATCTCTGGGTATACGCTATTTGCTTTAGACACAGTCGCGTGTATACGCTGGTTCACTTCATTGAAGTAGCGTATATGAATCTGAGTATGAAATTGAAAAGTTTTATCTGATCTGATAATACTGATTCACCCCCCCTCTCAGTATTATTTCCAACACTATTTACTCAGATGACTTTTCAAGATGTACACTGACCATTCCGCGTTAAAATACATGGTGAATAAGCTTTTGTTGGGGGGTTGCATATGCAAATGGTTCTTACTATTTCAAGAATATGATTTTGAGGTCATAGTCAAACTGGGATGCCTAAACGTAGGACCAAGTCACTTTTCACGAATCGAGACAGGCAAGGAACCAACGAGTTTGGAGGAGGGACTACCTAATGCGCAACTCTTTGCAGTGCACATCATGGATGGACACTTCGAAGATATAATCCATTTTCTAAAAATAGGGACTGTGCAGAAGGAATACTTACTCCAGTAGAAGAAGGAATTGATGGTGCACGTGGCAGTCTTTTCTGTCATCGTGGGGCACCTCTACAAAATGGGAAATGATGAGATATTGCAAAGATATGTACCTAAATCTGAGCAAGGTCAGATCCTCATGGAAGCACATGGGGGTGCTATAGGAGGACACTATGCAGGACGCGTGACCACACAGAAGATTCTTCGCGCAGGGTTATGGTGGCTGACCCTGCACCAGGATTTGAAAGCGCACTGTAAGGCCTGCGATATAAGTCAAAGGATTGGAAAACCATCACGAAGGGATGAGATGCCACTAAATCCACCAATGATACTATTGCCATTTGAAAAATGGGTAGTCGAATTTGTGGGACCAATCAAACCTCAGGGAAAGATAGGTGCACGCTACATCATCACCATGGCAGAGTATCTGACACAATGGGTGGAAGCGCATCTGGTCAAGGACTACACAGCCACTATGGCTATGAAGTTTTTGTTCGAAAACGAGTTGACATAATTTGGCTGTCCAAAAATCTTAATGAGTGATCGTGGAACACATTTCCATAATGAAACCATCAGCGCACTCACAGAAGAGTTCTAGGTGTATCATCAGAAAAGTACACCCTACCACCCACAAGCTAATGGGACAGTAGAGGCATTCAACAAAATACTGGAGATTTCACTAACCAAAGTATGTAACGTGGAGTGAAACCATTGGGACCTGCACATACTTGTCGTATTATGGGCATACAAGACAATGTGCAAGAAATTGATGGGATAGACACCTTTCCGCTTAGTTTATGGCGTGGAAGCTGTCATGTCAATGGAATACATCGTACCTAGTCTGCAAATAACAGTGCTCACAGGCATGACAGACTGCGAAGCTCTGGAAGAAAGTCTCGCACAATTAAAAGAACTCGAGGAAGAATAGTCTGGGTTGGATTTCATTAGCAGGTACAAAAGCAGCGTGAAAAGTCCTGGCACGACTGCCATATCAAGTTACACACCTTCAAGGTAAACAACTTAGTGCTGTTGTATGACAGTGAGTTTGAAAATTTTCCAGGAAAATTCAGAATGCACTGGCTGGGACCATACGTGGTTAAGTAGGTCACAGACAGAGGTCTGGTCAAGCTAGTCAAACTAAATGGAGAACCCTTCCTAGGAAAAGTAAACGGCAGTCGCTTGAAACCCTACATGGGTGGGCTGACTCTCTGACTAACCGGCTGAAGCACAGTCTTCACGACCCAAGGAGCCAGACAAGGGCACAGGACTATAAACACACACAACAGATGTTGGTACCAAGGTAAGGACACAATTTAGACATAGATGATTCAGAAGCAATATAGGCGTAGTTACAACAGGAATAGCTCATTATGTTATCGACATTTAGGCTGTCGAGACCAATTCGAGGAACTCCACGCCAAGATCGTCGTGCCAATAGAGTGACTCGAGGGTGAGTTGCGATGTTTGTGTTGGGGGCCTGTTGGGCATGGAATCCCCCCACAACATGTTTTGGGGCTCAAAGCCCAAGTGTTGGTCAAATGTATTGTAAGACTCTGTGAATTGCAGGCGTGGAGCGCGATGTATAGGTTGAGTCATAAGGTTGTCCCCCCTAAGTATTGCAAAGTAATGTAATGTCATGTCGGCCTACCCATGGTCCACGGACCATGGGATTATATAAGTAGAGCAAGGCTCTAAGTTGTAAAAGTAGCAAATAAGCTGAGTAGCAAAGATAGAGCATAGAGTAAGAATATAAGTGTATTGGTTCATAGTAGTAGGAAGAGGCTTTGTAGCTGAGTGCGTAGAGACCTAGTAGAGTCTGCAGTTGAGTGTGCGAACCCCTGCAGCTGAGTGTGCAGGGTGGTGTCAAGTCTGTAATCTTGAATAAAGAATAATAAATAGAAGTTGATTCCAATTTCTATGCATCTGCTTGTATATTGCCTTCTTTACATTTATATTGTTTTGTTTATCGTGTGCACTAATATGATTGCTGCATATATTGTTAATTATCACTAGTCTTACACAATACGTCCAGTAATCGGGTAATAACAGGTTAAATAGTAAGGAACTTGGGTATATTATGGATTGCGCCTTGAGTAAGGTTGCATGGAGACAGTATCACAGGTTGCAAGGGACTAATAGGCGCACGTAGTGACGTGCATGTAGGGTCAAACTGCGGACCGCCAGAAGCTCATCATACATCCCCAGGGTGCGGAAACCTAGTTCTAGCACCCTCCCATACTACTTCGGGTGAGACCTCAGTCCGCGCTTCGTGGACTGTTGCCAAAAAGGGCCAGTAGTACTGGATTTTCTTGGCTAAATCACCTTTGAACCTGGGTCAAGCCCACACAAGCCAACACACAAGAAAATCTCATTGCAAAAGAGTTTGTCAAAAAACTGGGATTGGAGGTTCAAGATCATCCTATCCCATATTCTTTGGGATGGCTAAATAAGTATGCTAATAAAACAATGTAAAATAATATTTTCTATGTGTTGATTTTATTGATGAAGTAGAATTGGATGTAGTTCCACTTGATGTACGTGATTTTTGTTTAGGAGACCTTATATGTGCACATGGGATATAATATTTATGTATAGAGTTAGCCAGTACAACGTTAACAATGATGGAAAATTTTTCATCATCAATGTGCACAATAGTAAGTCTAAAATTTCGCTAGTAAGTTCCAAGCAAGCTAAGAAAGTAATTAACTCTAGCAAGAAGTATGTTTTGCTATTTTTAAAATTTGTCTAATGAAGAGTCATTGAGAGTAAAGCAACCCCTAGAGGGGTGAACTAAGGAATAGAGACAACAAATGGAAGAGTTGGTACATGCATACAAAGGAATTTTCTATGAGCTTAAATGGAAACCACCTAAGAGGGAAGTGGAGCATGAGATCCATTTTTTTCCAAATTCCCCAATGCCAAACATTTATCTATACAAGCAATCCATTCTAGAAGAAAATTAGGTGAAGAAGCAATTGAAACAATTGGTGTAGCATGGTGTTATTTGAAAACTTACCTCATCATGTGAGTCACCCATCATAATTATGCCTAAAAAGGATGGGACTTGGTGCATGTGCATTATTTATATGGAATTAAAAAAAAAATATGCTCAAGAATAGGCACCCTCTGTCAAAAATTGATGATACATTGGAATATTTGTAGTAGGAAAAATAATTCTCCAAGTTGTATTAAAATTAGTGTATCACCAAATTTGAATCAAAGAAGAAGGTATCTAGAAGAGAACCTTCAAAATTAGACAATGTTTGTCTAAGCAGTTAGCCATGCCATTTGGTTTATCTAATGCACCAATTACATTCATTGAATTAATGAATGATATATTTTTCCCATATATAGATTCATTTGTTAATGTTTATTTAGATGATATAGTAGTATACAATGCTACCTAGGAGGAGAACATCTCAAATTTGATGTACATGCTAGAGACATTGATAAAGCACCAACTTCTAGAATATATCAAAAAGTGTGAGTTTAAATAGAAGTATTTAGTGTATTTAGGCTATGTGATTGGTGGAGGTGAGCTTATGATAAACCCTACCAAGATGGAGGCCATCATGAAGTGGCTGATGACTACTAATGTTTCTAATGTTAGGAGTTTCATTGGGGTATGATATTACATGAGGAAATTCATAGCCTCATTTTCAACAATCGGCATACCAATCCTACAATAACAACTGATGGCAAGAGTTTCAATTTAGGGAAGGGTAAGGAGAAGGCATTTTGAGGAGTTGAAGAAGAAGATGATTCAAGAAATGGTTCTTGCATTACCAAAAATGTAGTACCACATAAAAGTTGATATATATGTGAGTGGGTATGTTATGGGAGTGATATTTATGGAGGGAGGAAGGCTTATATGCTACCCTTTTGAAGTGTTTCATGGGGAGGTTCTCAACTACCCTACCTATGACAAGGATATGTATTCCCTAACATAAGTTGTCAAATAATGGAAACACAATCTAATGGGATAGAAGATAGTAATTCACACATATCACCAACCAATACAATACTTATAGATCTAAATTAAGTTACAACAAACTAGACATTACAAGTAGATGGGGCTTTCAAAATTGTGCCATTTAGTGATAAAGTACAAGAAGCATGGCATAAGCAAGTCAAATGATATTCTTTCAAGGCCTCTTTCATCAAAAATCACATTAAAAAGTTTTATGCACATGAATATTTTCACCCATGTTGCATATAGATAAGAATATATGCAGGATGAGGACTTCAAGCAGTTGTTTTAGTAGTTGCAAAGCCAAATTCATGACTAAAATGGAGATAAAACTATTGATTATCATCTCCATAATGGGTTACTCTATAGGCTAGACAAACTATGTGTTCCTAAGGATGAGTGACCATGATTTATTAGAGAGTCTCTATTGGACACCTAATCTTTTAGGGTTATTTTGTGGGATTTGGAAAGTTACTGGAAGTCTAAGAAACCTTGGAATTTGAATCCAACAATCATAATATTGTATTTATATGTGTATCATATTTAATGAAATGCAACTCATGCCCATTCTTTCATTATGGTTTGCACATTCCAAAAATGGTATTATAGAAGGCTAGACTTGGGTGTTTTATAGAATATGTAAGCTCTGCATCCTTCCCAAAGCCTATCAACTCTATATCTTCCATTTCTCTGCTTAGCTTTTCATCTCTATGCATAATATTTCTCTACCTCTACAACATCTTGAGTGCTTCATTCCACAAGTTGTAATCATCATTTTCTCTCTTCCCATATTATTTAAAATTCTTTATTGAGTGTTTCATATCTTTGTTTCTCACTACCACTTATGTTGGCCTAAGTGCTTCTATTAGTCTCGAGATCTATGAATTATCCCACATAATAATGTTTGGAGCCTACATGTGGGATGAAAAATGATTTACTCGGTGCTATCCCTTCACAATTTTTAGTGAACCCATGCATATGTCAACATTCACTATAGGTATTGGATATCTATTGATAGATAGTAATGGTGAAGTGATTGAGATATTCTATCATATTGTTGGCTACAAATTGACGAATAACATAGAAATATACAAGGTCTTAATTGTTAGATTGTATCATTCTCTTAACCGTGGTATCACCAACATCAAAGCACATGGAGATAGTGAAATCATTTTCAAATAGGTGAATAGAAAGTATAGGGTTATGAGATAGAGATTGGCTAGGTATTACAAGATCCTTTGGTATCTCCTTGGAAAGTTCGATAGTTGTGAGGTGCTGCATGTGCTTCACTAGGAGAATTGTGTTGCAAATTCCCTTAATACAAAGGAATTAATTAGCCATATTTGGATGCCATTTTTGATGCTCGACACAAAGTTATTCCACACTGCAAAATTCCAAATGGAGTTAAGAAATTAATTGTTAAAAATGGATGTGTGGGTCCTCTTCAACTATGCTTTAATATTTAAATCATCTAGTTTTCTTTGCCAAAGTCATACACTATTGTTCAAGAGCTCTTTACTCATTTTTTATATGAGATGGACATGTGTGATGATTGTTAGAATGGTTCCAACATCTATATGTGGTGTTTACTCACCCAATCCTAGGGTTTATCATACCTTGGGTTTAAGGTTTGAATGACAACTTATTGAAACTTAAAGGACAATTGATTTAAAACACTTGTTCTTTTTAGTTTTTAAAATGTATGGTATTCTTACAATCCTATTCCTATTTGTTAATAGTTTTCTACACATTTTCACTCTTTGTAATCCATATGTTCATGTTCATTGACATATTTAATTCAACTGAAGTTATATTATTTAAGAAAATAAATTGTTTCTTCTTCATGCATCCAAGTTTTCTCATGACTTTGAAGAGAGTGGAGAGTTTGTCTTCTCTTATGAATGTGAGCCCAAGTATGAATTGGGTTATTATGATATCTAATAAACATCTAGAGATAAGACGATTGAGTTGGTCACACAGAGGATCATAGATTTTTTTATCTTCATCCATGTGAACATTATAGAAACATATTCATCCTCTCAATTTATAAGGGATAAGATTGGATTGATTGTGAGGCTTCTAGTTTTGAAGCCCTATTAATCAGTCATGTACAAGCAAACTTGAGCAACAATGGTATCATCTTCTCGCCTTGTATCTAGTAGGGGGGAATTGACAATAAACTACTAGTTTCAAAGAGATTGAGCCATAGATTGAACCAAACCTAAAGCCTCAAGCCTAAACAATAATTAGAGTTGCAGCCAGACTCAAAGTTATGAGTGTGATTTAGTTTGTAATCATCTTCAAACCGACATTCGTTTGTGATTATATTCAACCAACATTATTTTCTGGTTACCTACACATTGACATCAATACGTGGTTATCATCAAATCATCATATGTGATCACTTCCAATCATTAGAAGAAAAAAAATTCTTTCTATTTTTGGAATTGTTTCATGAACCATTGAACCCTGGAGCGATGTTCCAACAGTTTCTGGTCAAATTCAAACCACTATTTTCTACAGTTTATGGTTATAAACAAACCAACATCAAGGATCACTTCCACTACCAGAAGGCTTCAACTTCTATCCATATTTATAATTCTTCTATAAACTTCTTTGAGCTTTAGTTTTTGATTTGGTGGTCAATCTTAAACCACCCCTAGTAGAGACCTTGAGTTCCCCATTTGGTTTTTGGTCTTCTTTAAACCACCATTTTAGAGAGAAAATTCAACCATTATCTACCATGCATTTTTGCATTTTAGCTCTCTTCTTGGACTCTTATTGACCACTTCAGGTTGAGGGGGGAATGTTGGACACCTAATCCATTAGGGTTATGGTGTGAAATGTGGACGATTATTGGAAGTTCAAGAAATCTTGGAAATTCAATCCAATGGTAATAATATTGTATTTATATGTGTATCATATTTAATGAAAGGAAACTCATACCCATTATTTCATTTTGGTCTACACATTAGAACAATGGTATTAGAGCAGGCCAAGATTGGGAATTTTCCAAAGCCTATCACCTCTACATCCTTCCCAAAGCCTATCTAATTTTTATCTACAATTTCTTTTATTTTTCTAGTCATCTCTACACATAATGTTTCTTTGGGTCTGCAACATCTTGAGTTCTTCTCTCAATGAGATGTAATGCATGTTCTCTCTCTCTCTCTTCCCGTAAGATTTACTATTATTTCCTGAGTGTTTCATATATTTGTTGTTCATTTCCATTTCTGTTGGTTTGAGCACTTCTTTCATTCATACACTCTATGAATTCTCCCAAATAATAAGTTTTGAAGTCTATTTATGGGATGAAGAGACCAGAAATTGCAACATACTAGAAATTACAAGTAGATGAGGCTTTCACAATAATTTCTTTTAGTGATCAAGTAGAGGAAGCATGACATAAACAAGTTGGTTGATATTATTTCAAGGCCACTCACATCAAAAATGAAATATTTGAAAACTTTGATGCACATGGAGCCTTTCACTCATGTTCCATATAGAGAATCATATATAAAGGATGAGGATGTCAAGGAGGTGTTTTAGTAGTTACAAATCCAAAGTCATGACTAAAATAGATATAAGACTATTTACTATCTTCTGTGTAATGGGTTAATCTATAGGATAGATGAACCATGTGTTCTTAAAGGTGAGTGACTACAATTGTTTAGAGAGGCTCTATTGGACACCTAATCTGTTAGGGTTATGGTGTGGAATGTGGAAAGTTCCTAGAAGTCTATAAAAATTAGAAGTTGAATTCAATGGGAATAATATTGTATTTACATGTGTATCATATTTAATGAAAAGAGCCCATTCCCATTCTTTCATTCTGGTCTACACATTCCAGTAGGCTCACACCTCTAAGGTTGTAGGGAATTTTGGTGTTGGGAATAATGTTTACAATTTGGAGAGGTATGCATATTGGCCCAAGATGCAAGAGGATGAAACTGGTTTTTTAATAGGATCTATATATTGTTGTACCAAGAATCCTGGTGACAAGAAATAGGGTTTATGCCACCCCTTAACTATACCCACTCATTCTTGGTAAAGAAGTCCTAATTTGTTGGAAGTTTACCAGCAACTAGAAAGGGACATGACTAACTATTTGTAATAGGTGGTAGGTTTAGAAATATATGCATTATCATTTCATGTAAAAAGAGCATCAATGGGAAAGAAGTAACAGACTTGTGCTTTGGACAAGTCTAGGTGTACTTTGGGATACTAAAGATCATCATTTCAGATAGGGGCACTATACTTATTAGTGCATTTTGGAATACATTGTGGGAGAAGATGAATATGAAATTGAAGAGTTCTATATCATTCCATCCATAGATAAATGGGAAAGAAAAAAATTTAACCATCTTTTTTCCACCTAAACATGCCCTCTCTTGCTAAAAAGTGTAACTCAACTCCATGATATCACCCAAGTAGTCAACATGACTTTGGTGAAACTTTTGGTGGGTTATAATAAAAAGAATTTGAAGGATTTGGATGAAAATATAGTATATATAATGTTGAAGTTCCACGACCTTGGGTCTAGGTTAGATTCTTAAAATCACTAACGCTACCAAACCAATAATCTCAACCATAAACTACTTCACACTGCGGAAATATAAAGAAATAAACCACACATGCACGGAACATAGATAACTTTTTAATTTTTCAAAAAAACCCAACTTCATTATATTAAGAACATATAATACAACAGTATAGGGATCTCGTACCAACGATAATGGCTCTTAGTACTAGATACAAAACTGGAGTTTGGTGTCAGTCCAACGACAACCAATCTGCACTAAAAAATATACTCTAACAGTATAACTGATGTAGAGATCCTCACAGCTACCTTGGTCATACCCTGTACCTTCCCAGTCTTGTGGCTCCCAATCTACAAGTCCTACCTCTATCAATACTTGAAGCCCATCTGGCCACTAATCTCGACTATCCAATCTGCTCTCTAGTTGTGCCTTCGTCCATCAAGGCCATACCACATCGAGGCTCCTATCGAGTTGTTCACAGCTCCACTTATGAACAACTCTCGATATGCCCACTGCTACTCCTGAACTACTTAGGGAATTTAGCCCACTATGGTCTTCCTATGCTACTCTAAATAAGACCGACATAGGGCACAAAGGGCTTCCACCAATCACTCCAATATGTCCTTCCCAAAATGAACACGGGCTAGGATGATTTCCAATCATCTGCTGTAGAAGTACTTCTCCACACACAAGTCTCGGGCTCCAAAACTGCTCCTTTGGTTCATCAACCCTTGAGCTCAAGAACTGCATCTCTCGCAACTACCTTTATCCATCAAGGTGTTGGTCACCGAGCTCCAACTTAGACATTAACACACTATCCTCTAGCAAACCATAAGTGCACAATCTCGTCCATACTTGGTCTTCTCTCACGCTACCCTCTAACAATCCACGAGAGTCCAAGTCCACAATGTAGCATCTGCACCTAATTAGGGCATCCCCATACTTGGGAGACCCTTACACATGGATGCCCATAGGCTTCTCCAATCTGCCCTTTGCATCAACAATAGAGGAGCTATTGCAAAAATCTGGGCACATCAATATGTCCTTTCCTAGGACACCATCGATCCATCATACGAAGTTCCATCTGCAATACACCTTATTGTTATATTCTTGCCTTTTGATCTAATGTGACTATTGTCACCTTGGCTACTTAGTAGGCCTCTCAACTATCCATGTGGGCTCCTGCAAACAACTCCTAATGCCTCCTATAAGAAGCCCACAAATTGACCCAAGTAATGGTCAACACTTTGACCCAATGCACAACAATCTTCTACTACAAGTCTGTTGCTCAATCACTATGGAATATGTCACTAGTGTAGGGAATCTAATCATCAAATCAGCCCCTCCTCCTTGACTGCCACAGGCTGCCCTTAACTGATCAAAATACTGGTCACATCCTGAACCAATACACCTCCACAAACATTGTTCTCATCATGCTGCACTATTGTATTGTTGCACTACTAGATAGGGCACACAATTTTTCCCTCAACCTCTATGAAACTCAGAAAGCAAGCTCTTCTAGGGTTTCGGTTCTCTAAGGGAGAGACCCTCCATAATTATGCTACCCCTTTGTACCTTGTATCACCCAAACAAAGAACCAAAGGATGGTCTAGCTGTTGGTTATGTCCCACGACCTAGTACAATAGCTGTTATAGCTTTCGGCCTCCCTCCAGACCTCTACAAACTACGCTCAAAACAAATTTGCTTGTAGGATCCAATTCTATGACCTTCTCTACCCAAAAAAATCACCCAAGAGAAAACCAATTCATGCATCAAAACAACACTTTCTCACCACGTTGTCATTACATTAAATAGAGAATATCACACTGCCTTATAGACCTCCTCACATTCTCCGTTTGACTCTCTTTTTGCTACAGCTAGACCTATTCTCCATCGAAATTTCAGAGGATGTATTGTTCTCTTGGATGCTCTAAAACACAATAATTTACCTCATATTTATACACATATGAGGGTTGAATGAATTGATGAAGAGACCCTTCTATTGGACTACGTTTACACCAAGCCTACATGACTTGGTAACCGATAATTAATTAGTCAACTTCAAAAATTCATTTCTCTCTAACAATAACTTGGATTCAGAAAATTATTGATGCACTGGAATTGTATCATGAAGAACTATCATCTTCATCCATCACATGTCATACCTCCATCATGGTTTTGGCAAAATCATGATGGGTGAAAAACTACCAAGTGTGGACATCAACGCAGAAGCCCATTTGTGGCACTTTGACGTCCAACCGTCGAACACCAGGGCTTGGACTACCTCCAAAGCTACACAAAATCAACACTCCCTCTTAGTGAGGGAGGTAATTCCAAGATTAGGAGGTAACCATCATCATTTGGAGATTTATAGCCCATCTTGCATCCATCACTGCAACATACCCTATAGAATGAATTCCACAATCTTGGTAGTGCCTCTGCCTCATCGTCTCTGAACCTGAATATACCAAAACCTATACAGGGTTGCTCCCTTTGAGGCTAGACTTCCTCGAGCCTACACGATCTCCACTAGCTCAGTCCTGCAAACACTCATCCTCATGGATCACCAATCTCGGATATGGAACATCACGATCTGATGAAGATTCTAGCCTGCTAACTTGTAGTCCATCACATGAAGCCATCTCGATCAAACTAATCTTTCCCATGCCAAACAAACCCTCGAGTTGTCCCAACCATCCATAACAAGACATAGAAAGTCCATGATATACAAACTGCCACACAACATATTGAAGTGCACTAGGTTAACCACTGATCCACCAGAACTCCCAACCCATTTCATCATGTAGTTTATTAAGACCACATATCCATGCCTCTAGCTAAACCCTGTGCTCCATGATCTTTACACTGACAACTCCCTCTGAGTTGCTTCATTATGCACACTTTGATTCTCTGTCCCTCAAAGTAGCTCAGACATGCTCTGATACCATGTTGAATTTCCACGAGCTTGGGTCTAAGTTAGAGTCTTGAAATAACTGACACTACGAAACCAAGAATCTCAACCATAAACTGTTTGCACAATGAAAATATAAAGCAGTAAATCACACATGCACAAAAAATAGACAAATTTTTAATTTTTTAACCCAAATTCGTTATATTAACAACATATAATACAAGAATCTATTGCTCATGTACAAGGGCTAATGGACCTTAGTACAAGACACAAAATTAGGGTTTGGTGTTAGTCCATCGACAACCAATCTGCTCTCAACAAGATACTCTAACCACCTAGATGATGTAGAGCTCCTCATAGATGCCTTCATCGTACCCTATACCTGTTACCAATATGTAGCTCCTACCTCTATCAATACTCCAAGTCCATATGGCCTTTGAATCTTGGCTATCCAATATTCTCTCTAGTTTTGTCTTCATCCATCAAGGCCACAATACATCGAAGCTCCTATCGAGTTGTTCACAGCTCCTCTTGTAAACAATGCTCAATCTGCCCACTGCTACTCCTCAGCTACTCAGGGACTTCAGCCCACTATGGTCTTTTTGCGTTGCTCCAATGAAGAACAACATAGGGCATAGAGGGCTTCCAACTATCACTGGAAGATGTCCATCTCCCATAATGAACACGAGCTAGGAGGACTGCCCAACATCTGTTGTAGAACTCCTTCTCCACACACAGGTCTTGGGCTCCACAACTACTACTCTGGTTCATCAACCCTTGAGCTCAAGAATTACCTCTCTCGCAACTACCTTTTTCCTTCAAGGTGTTTCTCACCGGGCTCTAACTTGGACACTAACACAATGTCCTCTAGTAGACCATAAGTGCCCAATCTCGACCACACTTAGTCTTCTCTCACTCTACCCTCCAATAGTCCACAAGAGACCAAGTCCATGCTATAGCATGTGCACATAGTTAGGGTATCCCCACACTTGGGAGCCCCTTGCACATGGCTACCCACAAGCTTCTCCAATTTTCCCTTTTCTTATGAAATAGAGGATCTATTGCACAAATCTAGGCACATCAATGTGTCCTTGCCTAGGACACCATCAATTCATCATACATGGGTCCATATGCAACAGACCTTGTTGTTGTACTCTTTCCTTCCAATCTAATGTGCCTACTGTCACATTGGCTTCTTGGTAGGCCTCCCAAGTATCCACGTGGGCTCCTCCAAACAACTCCTAAGGCCTCCTACAAGTAACCCACAAAATAACCCAAGCAATGGTCAACACTTTGAAACAATGTACAACAACCTTCTACTGCAAGTCTGGTACTCAATCACTATGGAATTTATCACTAGTGTAGGGCATCTAATGATCATATCTACCCCTCCTCCTTGACTTCCAGAGTCTGACCTTAACTGATTCAAATACTAGTCACATCTTGACCCAATACACCTCCATAAATGTTGTTTTCACCATGCTACACTGTTGTACTACTGCACTACTGGTTAGGGCACACCATGCTGCCCTCAACCTCCACGCAACTCAGCAAGAATCCCCTCCACACTTATGTTGCCCCTTTATGCCTTGTATCACCCAAACACAACACCAAAGGATGGCCTGGCTACTGTCTATGCCCTGCGACATAGCATAGTAGCTGCTATAGCCTTTGGCCTCCCTCTAGACCTCCACAAACTTCCCTCAAAACAACTTTGTTTGTCCTCCAAATTTGCGAGCTTATATGCCCGACAAAAGAACCCAATAATGGCCCAATTAATGCCTCAAAAAAACCCTTTATCACCACACTGTAACCTATAACAAATAGAAAATATCACGTTGCCTTCTAGACCTCCTCATGTTGTGCCTTTGACTCTCTTCTTGCTACGTCTAGACCTTCTTCTATCCATCAAAATTTCAAAGGATGTATTGCTCTCTTGGATGCTCTAAAATAGAATACTTTACCTCATATTTATACACATATGAGGGCTCAATGAATTGATGAAGAGGCCCTTCTATTGGACTATGTTTACACCAAGCGTACATGACTTCGTAACCAATAATTAATTAGTCAGCTTCAAAAATACATTTCTCTCTAACGGAAACTTGGATTCAGACGATTCTCAATGCGTTGGAATTGTATCACCAAGAAATATCATCCTAATCCATCACATGTCATACCTCCATCATAGTTTTGGCCCAAATCACGATCGATGGAAAACCCCAAGCTTGGACCTCAAGCCCACAAGTCCATTTGTGGTACTTTGACCTCAAACGTCGAACACCAGGGCTTGGAGTACCTCCCAAGCTACACAAAAATCAACATATATGACTCTTATAGTAGATAAGTCCACAATTTTATTATTAGGTCCTCATTTTGAACTTTCTTTTTACATTTACACCTTCACATATGGATATTGTGTATAGTAAACAAGGATGAGGGAGGGAGGATATCACAGATGATGCTTTAGAGGAAAATAAATTAGTTAAGAAGATCATAAATATCCATATACATGTATAATAGACACTAAAGTAGTCATAGGAAAATTATAATGATGGGCATGATCAAAATAAAAAAGATAAGTTATTCAGAATGGTAGAGAGAGTATGGTCATAGTTGAACATGGGGAAGCTACAAGATAATGGTAAGAAAATCAAGGCTCTATGATGTTTTCCTTTTTAGATACTGGAGAAGGTGGTAAATAATGGCTACACACCCAGTGTACCCCCAAACATGTGCATTTACTCATTAGAGAATATGGAAAACCTAAAACTATACAAGCCTACCATTTTGGATTAGGAAGAGGTGCAAGTCTTACCTTCAGTAGTGGATTTAGATCTATATGCTTAGGTAGAGTTAATAGAGGATACATTCTTATAGAATAGTTCCATAACTAAAATTTATGGTTAGCATGAATTTTGGTAGATTGGGTTCAAAGGACAACTTCTAGGCAAGGCTAAATGGTACTCCATGTAGAAGGTAGGGGAAACATTTCCTCACCTTTTTTAGTAAACACTTTTTTGGGGCCAAAATCCTCCTGAAATGGGGAGTTATGATCAAAATTGGGTCATTATATTGGTTTTCATCCATATCAATAATTTTAGATTGAAAAAATTAGAGAAATTAACTTACAAGAGCAATTTTAGTGGTGGGTCCCAGTTTGGAAAATTAGCTTAAAAATCCTTTCAAGGCTAATTTGATGGAGTAAATGACATTATTTTTGGGGAATACTATTCCACTAAAGAATCACATACCATGGTACTATTTTTCACACAAATACCTTTCCAGTGGTCTAAGAATCACACCAACAGTAGTTCTAATGTAAAATACACCCCTCTCAAAAGTTGACCTATCATGTTTGACCACCATAATTCAACAATATGTCATGCTATCCCATATTACTCATGGAAAATGGAATATCCACATGAGGACTACGAAAAATAATATATAAGGGTCAAATTGTAACTCATGTTCATGGTTGAGTGGGTCAAATTTAAGCCCTAGTTTCATATTGAGCTATTTTGTAAGCAAACCACTAAGAGGAAAAGAGGTTATATTATATTTTCTTTCATTTTGCTCCATGGTAGAGAAGATTAGGTAAGTGTGGATATATAGGGAGCATAAACAATGGTACTTGTGCTTTGAAACTTCCCATGGGCCATGGGTCTCATGAAACACCACTGAGATTTCTTTCTCCTTTGTACTTGCAACATCTCCATTTGAGACAAAAGAGAGAAGACAAACCTCATTTTCTAGTTGGTATTTTTCCCAAAATGGTTTCCCAAATCATATTTTCATTTTAATTTGTAATTGGTGTGTCTCTATATTTTATTGTTCTATATTATTTACGTTTGATCTATTACATTCATAAGAAAAAAATTAATAAATATAAAAATATAAGGAAAAATTAATTGTCAAACTATAAATTTCATATTTTATTCTAATTTTTTCAGATCTATTTGGATGAACCGTTCACTGGAGTATGCATGAAACCTTTCATTATTCATAATTTCCTTTGGATGTTAAATAAACTTATGGATGCTCAAATATTTAGATATCTAGATACCCAAAAATCCTAAAAGTGTTACTAATGATATAGCTCTAATCATGAGACCTCCAAATTTTAGGCTCCTTTCCTCTATAGTATCAATTATGGCCACCATTTGCCCATATGATCAAGCGATAAGACCTAAAATTTCACTAATGCATGTTGGAAAACAAACATGAAGAAATTTGGAAAAATATGTCAGTTTTCAATTTAATAGATGCTGGTTTCATTTTCTAATGGGAAACTCCTTGTCCACAGAGACACAAGAAACCATCTACAACTGAAAAATAAATCATCTGAATAGTGATAGGATTAATGTTTGAAATGATATAATTTAAGGGAACGAGGGTTAATTCACTCTTTCAATCTATGTTGTCTTATAATAACATAAAAGGAGACATATGATGCTATATTTAAAACCCTTATTGTATTTCATCTCTTCAATAGTGGATATCGAAAAGAAAATACAAAATTATATAGCAAACAATACTTCTAACAAAATAAATTAAATTGTACATGTCAAAAAATTCAAAATACACAACAAATTTCCTTTGGTTTGCACATAACATATTTAGAGTCATTAAATAGAATCATATAAAGAATTAAAATATGTAGAAATGAAGATCTGTATGACCATAATTAAGATGAACAATAAAACCAAGTAGACTAAGTTATCTCCACCCAATTGTAGCTTGTTTGTCATAGAAATTCACCCCCTCGCCAAGCTATAATAGAAACCATTAGGGGAATTTCAATGTCTAAAATAAGCCTCCTAAGGAAAGTAATATAATAACGGTGAAAATAATAAATTAAGAGTTTTGAATTTTTAAAGGAAAATAGAGAAAAGTACATTTTTTGGTTATATTTATGGCTTATATTATTATAGATTTAATCAAATTTCATACATTAGTTGTACGTAGAATTAAATTCTACATCCCATGAATATGTATTTTGCATACTTTTGAGTAGATCCACAATGAAAAAATCGGAGATACATTAAGAAAACATGGTTCTTTCAATAAACATAATTTTCTTGTATTTTCAATTTCTTTCTATGTATATCTACCGAAAATTATGTAGAGTGGATACTCACTGGATGTGAAATAAAATATTGCATCCAATAAGTGTCTACACTTGAGTATTCCTATGAGGAGATACGCTGAAAATACAATTTAAAAAATGTTCAAACCTTGACGTTGAATTATGATTTAGATTTGAAACATTGATTATAAAATGATGGAAACTATGGGTTATCATTAGGTTCTAAATTCTAACAATACCACCAACCATAGTAATATGAAAATAACAATTTTCTTCATTTCACTCCAAAAATACTTACTCTTGGGGATGACATAATCATCTTTAATCTTAAAGAATTTTTAAAGTTTGACTGTTTTAGTTCATTTTTTATTTTGAGGTCCACTTTTTACCTCAAAATTTTCCAGATGGTGGAAAGCTAAGAACAATAGTTTTGAGTTTAGTTGACAAGAAATTCAACTAAGGTAACTTCCACTGGCAAACTTTGTAAAAGGTAGAGCAGTAATAGGTACCCACATTAATTGTCTCTCACATCACAAGAAAACTTTGGTCTTTGCTTCTCAATCCCTTAAAATTCAACTAAGTAAAAAAACTTGTATATTTCTTGATTTCATGACTCTTTCAATGAGAAATAACACTTAATTCTGTCATTGGTATCATCTATCTCATCCTCATACTCTAGTTCCTACTAATATTCTTTGTAAATATACCCTCCTTACAATTCTCTCCCCTTCTCTATTTCCCTCACATTCCCATGCATTTCCCTCTAAGAAGAAATTCCCTCCACTATATGTTCTAAGAATGTATTGGAGACACATTGATAAAGTGTAGGAGTGATAACTTAACTATGGTAATTGCTACCCATAGCTTTAATAAGGTGAAATGATAAAGTATGATACTTTAAAGAAATATAGGAAAACCTGTGGACCCCATACTTTTCCCCAATTGTAGTGGTACTCATATATGTCAATCTTTATCATCATCATTTTATCAACTACAAAAGTAAAAATATTTATAATGTTTACAACACCATGTTATATTTATCTCATGATGATCAACCTAATAAAAAATAAAAATAGAAAATAAAAATATCCTTGCGTAATTTATAGCAATATTGCAAACATTTTTTTAATGAAAAAATTAAAAGATTACAATGACAAAAAAAGAGCTCTATAAAAATTAATGGCACCTTTTACTTACAAGAAAAAACTATCCATCTCATTTT
>APFE031025282.1:14846-51876 GCA_000404065.3 Pinus taeda | reverse complement strand
CATCATAATTAGCTCCATATCACATGAATAATAACTTTACTATCCATCCATCCACACACCATCTTCATCTATCCATGTACATATATATAATTTTTAAAAATTCAATATGTAAATATTAAGCATTTTTTCTAAACTTCTCTATAAAATTTTTCAATTAAATAAAATTTCAAAGTTAACTTTATTCCTATTTAGAATTTGAAAAATATAGAGTATAAAAAGTTAGTATACTTTAACAAGTTTGATACAAAAAAAATTAGGTTAAATATATTTAAATTAATTTATATTATAAAATAATTATAAAAACATTTATAAAAGTTTTTTTTGAAATAAATAAAATAATTTTTTTTTTACTTTCACCAAATTTCTTATTATTCAATCTATTGTTCTCAATAATGCAGGGGAAATACATTAGAGGCATCCTTACAAGGAAAATTTCTAAATAAATTTAAAGAAAAAAGAAACTATCAACCTCAATAAAAGGACGGAGAGGAGAGATCTGATACTAAATCTACTAAAATATAAACATACTACCTTTTAAGTAAAGGGAATAGATTTGGGATATTTTATTTTAGATAAAATTTGAGGAATACAAATTTATATATTTTATATAAAGAATATTTGAGATCTAAGCTTTATTTTATCAAGAACATTTCTCAACCAGTAGACTTTCTATTTCAATATACAAGAAGATTTCTTACCCACTGGATCTTTTTGAATTCAAAAAAATAAAAGCATAATAACATTTTCTACATTACTAGTACAAACAAGTTCATGTTTTACCCAAGTGTTAGAGATTCAACCTAGAAAGGATATATAATTGGGCCAATGTCTAGTAAACTTACCAATGGACCCTTTTTCCCTGAGGGTTTTAATAGTCTTCTTAGCTAAAGAAGAAAAAAACCAAGTCAAAAGAAGGAATTACGTCCTCCCCTTTTAGAAATGTGCTTGGCTCAAGACATTTTTGACTCACTAAACCTTTAGAAATGTGCTTCACTCAAGACATTTTTGACTTACTAAACCACAACGAAGAGAGTTGTGACTTGCCACAATGGGATTGGAAGAACCACCTATTGAATAATATTAGGAACTCTTTAAATCAACTTCTATAGAGCCACAAACTATTGAACCTTGGCCAAAGAACCAACTTGCATCGGTTGGGATCTAGGCAAGGAGGAGAAACCTACACAACACAAGGGAACTTGCTAGCAAGAGGAAATGATCCTAGCCAACAAAAGGTTCAAATGTGTGACTTAGCTAGAACTAGCAAGAAGTAATTAAAAATCCTACAAACCAAGTTGAAGGAGGCCAGCATCTTGTAAACCAAGTTATAAATCCTTAAGAAAAGTAGAGTGTGGCACCTATGGTTAACATAGATACATAAAGCTAATATGAAATAAGATTATAATGGTCTTAATATTATGTAAGAAAAGATTACAAGCTTTTTCTATTAATTGATTTTGTTAAGTTTTTATTTCTAATTTAATTATAATTCACTTATTGATAAAATTTCAAACTTTCCCACCAATAATAATAATAATAATAATTATATTATTATTATTAATAATTTATATTCACAATAAATAATTCATAAATCTTCGTCATATTATGTTCAATTTTCCACAAATAATTAATAATTTTTATGTATCAACATATATATTTCCTCATATAAAATATATAATATTTATTTAATAAAACCATAAATTATTTTATAATTAATATTATTAACACAATATCTAAAAATAACAATATAATCCTCACCTTAATCTCACCTCCACCTAGACATAATAAAATAACATCCACACAAATTATAAATATATTTTCTAAAATCATGTACATTACCCACTACTACATAAACATCTAAATAACGAAAATTAAAATCATTTACCTAAATAAATATCTAGGATGATAATAAAAAGTAAATACGATGCCGAGAAATGAGGAAATAACCCTTAGCCCTTCTTGGACATGATAAAATAACAACCCCACATTAGAAATACAACTTTCAAAGCATTTACCTTACTCATAACAACATGACAATGAACACATCCACAAATATTAAAAGTGTATTCCTAGAAGTTGATGATGTATTACACATCACCATATAAAAATGAATTTCTAAAAGTAGAGTAAATGACATCAAGGTATGCTCAGAGACCTAATGGGATGATGGAATCTTTAAAGAACTGGAATTACCAGGGTAAAGAAGGGGTACAGTAAAGTACAAGCAAATAATTAAATCACATTTTGCTCTTGAATTTCAAGGAAAATGTCACAGGTACTCACCAGGTAAATCTCCATATTGAGCCATAGTAAGGTACTCAAACCGTTACTCTGACAGAAGGTTCTCCCACGTTCAGGTTCAGCTTGCTTGTCTCGCATATCAAACCCGGGTCTGTCACAGCCCTGGGGACTGAATCATGAAATTGACAGCAACATGATGAATTAGAAGGCCATTCATGATGGAAAGGAAGCAATCGGGGCATGGTGGGCGGAAGGCTGGGCAGCGGAGCTTCAAGCTTGAGCGTTTGAAGCACCTGTCTTATTTTGGGTCTTTGCTTCCACTCAGGATGACAACACCACAATCCAACCACCATCAGCTGATTCATTTCTTCTGCATCGAACTCACCATTTAATTTATCGTCCGCAGCCTCCAGCAGGCGGTTTTCGCCATACAAATCCCATACCCACTCCGCCAAAGGCCAGTAAGAGCCAGGCCCGTATAAAGCGGGCTTTCCACAAGCTATTTCTAGGCAAACTACTCCAAAGCTGAACACATCCGTCTCTGCATTAGCTACACCCGCCATAACACACTCTAATGCAAGGTACCCCTGAGTACCGCTCGGTGCAGTGAAAAGAGAAGTATGGCCGTCCTCTATTATGCGAGCCAACCCAAAGTCACCCAGCTTCGCTTGGAACTCTGAGTCCAACATTATGTTGCTAGATTTTATATCTCGATGCACAACTCGCTGTTCAAATTCGTCGTGGAGATACATTAGAACCAGAGCCAAATCACATGCTATTTTATATCTAACCTTCCATTCCTGCACAGGCGGATCCGGTCCTGTCGCGGATCTGAAGAGGAATTTGTCGAGACTTCCGTTGGACATGAATTTGTAAACCAGCAGCAATTCGTCGGGTCTCTCGTGGCACCAGCCCAACAGTGGAACCAAGTTGCGGTGCCTAAGCTGACCAATAATGGTGACTTCTGACAAATACTCTTTGCTCCCTTGTTGCGATCCGGCGGAGATCCGTTTCACAGCTAGGGTTTCCCCAGAATCGTTGAGAATACCCTTGTAAACACTTCCAAACCCTCCCTCGCCCAGCTTTTGGTCTTCGTTAAAGTTATTTGTTGCGGCCCTGAGCTCCTTATATTTATATTCACGAGCACGCCAACCCTGTACGCCTAAATCTATTTCACGGTCAAGAATTATGCTATTCTGTAACCTGTATGATCTGGCTTTCATGTGCCTTATTACATAGCATAATAACACGAAAAGCATGGCCGAGACAGCAACCAAGCAGAAAATGATGATTATTATATAGAGTTTAATGGCATGATCAGTCCAAGGAGTTTGGATTGAAAATCTCCACGAGATGATACTGTGTAATTGGTGGGAAAGCCCCGTTGAAGCCGAGAAACCAACCAGAACCTTTTCAGGAAGATACTGTGACAGATCTATTCCGTATGATAAAATGGGTTTTGAAGGTCTGGAACTATCTTTGGCGGCCAGAAACACCTGTAACATCTTCTCTGTGCCATTATATTGAACCCATGCAGTCCATGTTATATTGCCATTAAGGCGCAGGTCCGAAGTCAACAAGTAGGTCTTCACGGAAGTAATATTGTTGACATCAATTCCAACATGATTATCATTCGGATCATGGGGATTCGTGGTATGGTACCCGTCCGAATTCGCATTTTTGAATGTATCGAATTCAACAGCGACTGTCTGTGTAGACTTTCTGCCGTTGGTGGTCTCATTGAACAGACCCAGCCACATGCCCGAACAGTTCGTGGGAGGCTCAGACCCGAATGGCGCCATGAAAAATGCAAGCCCGTCTGCGTAACTTGAAAGATTGTTGGAATTTTGTAATCTGTTGTTTATAATGAACTGAAACTGAGTTTGGAAGTCGCCAAGTTGTTTAGAACGTTTACTCCAGAGCGTAATTGGATTTTTGTATACAGCCCAACCAAAGCTCCAATCAAAATCGTCAGTAACAGTGCTTTTTGTAAGATATAATCTGTTCTCCACTACATTTGCATCCCCTTTAGTAGCAATATTACCCTGATTGGTCTGATTAAAATAGGGGAAGCCGAAGTCCATGTCTGCTTCTGTAAGCAAAGTTAGAGAGCTTGTAACAATGAGAATCGATGATAATAGTTTTGAGATTCTGCCCTTACCCATGACCTACCCTACCGATTTGCTTCTTCCTTGTGTGTGATTATGCTTCCTGGAGTCGATTTGTCTGCTGCCTGGAATCGATTTTGCTGCCCGAGTACGAGGGAAATCTCCCCTCGCTTGCAATTCCCTTCGAAGGAAGGAAGGGATAAGGGTAATTGAACTAATTAGGCAAGAATTAAAATAGACATAAGAAAGAGGAGGAAAGTTCAGAGAAATAATGAGAGATGACATGTTGGGAAAACTAATAATGACATGTTAGGAAAACTAATAATGGGGGAATTAATGCAAAAGCTGATAGATGAAAGGTTTTTAAGATTCCCTTAATTTAAGCTATTTTTTGGGGATGTTTTTCAATTTCCAAGGTTTATCTGATAATATGTGAGTTGTAAAAATGAATGTGAGAAAGAATTTTAAATTTATCAATACAAATAAGGTGCTTTGAATTAAAAGAGTGTTTTGTAATGGTAGACATTAATAACTAAAATTTAAAATCAACTATGTGCTTTTTTAGGGGGGCTTTGAAGGGATGGCCAGTCTGCCCAATATAACTATCCACATGGGCAGGGTATTTGATAAATATCTAGCTTAGCTTGGGGTTAGACTTATCCTTAGATTAATTAAACATTTACTTCATTGTAAGAGAGCTAAGATTTCTGGAGAAAACTATGAAAACCATTTTTAAACCTCACAAAACATTTCATAGTTTAACATAACATAACTTTACAATATCTCTTCTATAATAGGAGGCCACTCGTATTATGGAAAGTTCATAATTCAAAGCTATGATTCCAACACTTCCTATTATATTCTCGACAAATTTGACCATAAAATATGTCCACAAAAGCTACAAGGAAAATAAACTATAACCTCCTAATCTTGTTAAAAAAATATAAATTTTACAATTTTTTTTATATATTTGGATTTTAAATTTACTTTTATATTTTTTTTACTTAATTAAACTTAATTTTAATTTTTAATTTAAATATCAATTTTGATATTAATAATAAAAAGAATTATTAACACTTTTGTTTCTCTAATTTAATGGATTCATATTGGTTAACATTATTGTTTCCCATTTAAAAGATTCAAATCTTTCCTAAACAATGTAATTTAATTAATTCAATATTGATGATTTTATAATAAACTGTATTAATATAATAATAACAACTAAACAATAAATAATATACCATAATATATCCAATTATATTTAAAAATTTTTAAAACAAAATTAAATCTATTTATAATAAAGCATAGCATTAAGTATAGCTAATTAAAAAAATGAAAAATATTAAATAATTATATTGGCTAATTATAGTTATTTTTTTAATTAAAATTAATTTAATAAAAAAATGAAAAACACTCCATCCATTTCCAAAAAAAGGTTGGGAACAAATAGTTAAAAAGAGTCCAATAATTCAGCGATTTTGACATTTCCCTACACCCCCACTAACCAAACCATCTTTCTTCCGCAAGGTCACATCATCATATCAAAACAAAATCTTAAACAGTGGAGAGCCATTCCGATTTCCTCGGCCATTTGGCCATTCTTTAACTGGGGCCGTGATTAGTACCCTCACAAAGAAAAGGATAAAGGATATTTCAATATATGGAATATATAGAAATAAAGCTTATCCGGGGTTCTAATAGTGAGAGATATTCTATATCTCATTGTGAAAGCGATGTTATCATATAAATGAGGCATATTCTTTTTCTGAAATTAGGTAAAATTAACATATATTTTTTTAATCATTAAACTAACTGAAGTATATTAAACATATTTATGAATTGAAAATATTTTATTTTTAATATAGAAATATTTAAATCAGCCAAAATTCATTTATTCTAGAGTTAATAAGTTGTGGAAAGGAAAGAAAAAATCAAGTTGTAAAACTTTCCATAGAGTTTATGTTCAAAAAAGAGATTGCAATGTTGAGAGATTTGGACTATATTGAACATATTTATAATTAATAATTTTATTTTTAATATAGAAATACTAAACCAACAAAGATCCATTTTAACACTGGATCTATAAGTGTGGAGAGGAAAAAAAAATTTGAGTTGCAAAACTTTACGCAAGTTTTATACTCAAAATGAGGTTTGCATATTGAGAGATTTGATCCCCTCCACACTTGATAAATCTTAAGCTAAAGTGAATCTAGGCTAACACACAAACTTAACCTTTCCTATTTCACACAATTATAAGCTTTATCTAATGACACTTTAAAAATCTTATACCAATCATTAAAATAATAAACATAAATACAATATACTTGTACTTAATATATCTTTATATTATAAATACTATCTAAACATTCTAAACATCTTGTATAATTTTTATATTTTAGAAAAATAGGAAAAAAAATAAATGAATATCAAATAATTTACACATATTTATTTTATAAATAACATTTTTATTTTTATTATATATAAACATTTGGTAATTTAAAAGTTTTTGTTAGGGAAAACAATACAATCTAAAGGGTCGGTAAAAGAAATCTATTTTAACAATGAAGATGTTTTAACTTTTTTCCTTAAATTGATTTGGTTTGGTAAGGGGTTTTAATAATAAATTTGAGCGCCGGGCAAAATCAAGTGTTATCTAAAAATCTTTTAATATAATAAATTTATTTATAATTTAATAAAACATTTTAAACAATAACAATAATTACAAAAAAAAGCTTTAAAGAATAAAGAAATTTATCACTTTTTAAAAATAAAATAAAAAAAATCTAGTCTTTAAAGGAAAAGAGTACATATCTTTTAAAAGACATTGGTCGAAAAGAACTTAGACCAAATGGCCCCGAAAGGATAGGGTAAACCATAGATAATTTTCTTTAAAAAATAAAATAAAAAAATCAGTCTTTAAAAGAAAAGAGTACATATCTTTTAAAAGACATTGGTTGAAAAGAACTTAGACCATATTCCACTCACGTTGGGTCTCTATAATTTGGAAAGACTGGGACCAAAAGGCCGTAAAACGTATTTTGCAATCATGACAGGTCTCTATAATTTGGGAAAGATTTCGACCAATAGGCCGTGAAAAGATATAAAGGATATTTCCACTCATCACCGGTCTCTATAACGTGGGCCAGACTTAGACCAAAAGGCCATTCAGAACATTGAGGAATGTGCCTTTGCTTCATTTCCTATGCAACGAAAATAATCAAAGAGGAAAGTGGAGAGTACGAAGTGTAACTGGTCAAATGGTTGGAAAAATGCTAGTAAATTCAGGAAGAGTCGTATTTCTGTTAGAGGTATTCCAACAACCCCTCAAACTATTAAAATGATAATTACATCATGGAATATTAGAGGACTGAACAGTAGGGGGAAACAAAGATATATGAAAGAAAGACTTAAGAGAGATAAGCCCAATATAATGATTTTCCAAGAAACAAAGATCAGCGAATATAAAATGAAAGATATTATGAGCAAATTTAAGCCGCGTTATGAGATAATAGGTCAGGATGCCATAGGAACCGTTGGGGGTCTGGCAATTCTCTAGAACCCATAGGAGATTCAATTTGAAGACTGGGTAAGTGTACCTCGAATTCTTTCAGGCAAATTTAGGAATATTGGATCACAAGAATGGGTCCTTCTCACCAGAGTGTATGGACCACATATACATGGAGAGTGTAGGATTTTCCTTCAGAACTTGGGAAAAATTCGAAGCCTCTTCCTAGAAAATCCATGGATTGTAGGAGGAGATTTCAACATGATCACATCTCTAAGAGAAAAAAGAGGAGGCCTCAGGAAGTCAGACCAAGATATGGAAGCCTTTAGAGATATGATCACTGAACAAAGATTGGTCGACATACCAATGATAAATGGGATTCAAACATGGAACAATAGAAGAGGAGGCACACACCAAATTGCCTCGCAGCTAGACAGATTCCTTATATCAGAACAAATAATAAACCCGCATATCTTCATTGAAGCCATGATCCTTCTGGGAATGGGTTCTGACCACTGACTGATCAAACTCGAAATTGACATCAAAGCTAGTCCCAAAAAGCGCCCTTTCATGTTTGACGCCTTCTAGCTTAGAGACCAGAAGTTCATGACGAAAGTGGAAGAATGGTGGAGACAAAGCCAAAAAAGGGGAAGGAGCAGAATGCAGACCTTCTAACTGAAACTAAAGGAACTAAAAGAGAAAATTAAAAAATAGAACAAAGAGGAATTTGGGAATATCTTCAAGGACCAACAGTTACTAGACAAGAAAATGAAGAAACTTCAGCAAGAAATCATAACAGCAGGCAGACGCGAGGAACTCACTAGAGAGGAAGGGGTTCTGCTAAGCCAAATTGAAGAAAGAAGGAAACAGGAGGAGATTCTTTGGAAACAAAAATCAAAAGTGAATTGGTTAAAAGAGGGGGAGAGGAATACGTAGTTCTTCCATCAGGCCATGATTCAACAGAGGCAGAGAAATAGAATCTTCTCCATAAAGAATGTAGAAGGACTATGCCTAACTCAACATGAGGAAATGGAACAGACTCTGGTAAGTCACGTTAAAGATCTCCTTACTGAACCCCAAGAAGACAAAGACAAGCTATTGGGAGAATCTATAATGAGATACCAAGTATGATTACTGGAGACCACAACCTAGCCCGCATGAGAGCAGCCACACTGGAAGAAGTGGAAGAGATCGTGAAAGGGATGAAGAAGAATAAAGCTCCTGGACTAGATGGCTTCACAGTGGAATTCTATCAAGCGGGGTGGAAATTCTTAGGGCAAGACATTCTGGACATAGTGGAAGAATCTCGAAGAAACCAGAAGGTATGTCTAGGCCTAAACTCTACTCTTCTATCTCTTATTCCTAAAACTGCTAAGTCTAAAGATCCCTAAGGTTTTAGACCTATTTCTCTTTGTAATGTAATAAATAAAATTATTGCAACTCTTTTGGCCAAAAGACTTAAGCCAATCCTTTATGGAATTATCTCCCTAGAACAAACCAGCTTCGTGGAAGGTCACCAAATTCTAGATGGTCTGGTAACATCACAAGAAGTGGTGCACTCTCTGAAATCCAAAAAAGAAGAAGGAATGGTGATCAAATTGGACCTCTCTAAGGCGTATGATCGTTTGAATTGGGCATACCTTAAGTCGGTGCTAGTGGCCTTTGGGTTTTTCAACAATGGATTGCTTGGGTCTCGGATATGATCTCCACCCCGAATTTTTCCATTCTTCTAAACAGGATGCCATCCACAACTTTCAATGCCTTTAGAGGACTGAGGCAGGGGGACCCTTTGTCCCCCTTCCTGTTCATCATTGTGGCAGAAGGGTTGGGAAGATATATTAAAAAAGAATTACGAGAGAGGAAAATCAAAGGGCTCAAGATATGGGGGAACGACCTACCAATTAGACACCAGCAATTTGTTGACGACATCATGTTGTTTTGCGCAGTTTCTCTTAGGGAAGTAAAAAGAATAAAAGGGATCCTAGACCTTTTCATGGAAGCATATAGTACTCAAATCAACAAGGACAAATCATGCACATACTTCTTCAACACTACCAGAAATGTCAAAACCTACCTGACAAGATTATTGGGTTTCCGCTCGGGCAACTTCCCTACAAAATGTGTCGGCACCCCGTTAGCTCTAACACCTCTAAAGATGGCAAATTGGTAACAAACCATTGAGAAACTCACTGGCAGATTGGCAAATTGGTCCTTTAGAACCCTGAATATAACAGGAAGAGTAGTATTGGTCAAGGCGGTCTTACAAGCGAGTCCAATCTACCAACTCTCAGTAACAACAACCCCCAAAGGTGCATGTGCCAAAATGGTGGAGATTTTCGAAAAATTCCTATAGGGAGGACCGAAGCAACAAAAGAAATGGGCACTGATATCCTGGAAAGGCCTGATCAAGAGTAAAGATGAAGGGGGATTGGGATTGAAATATCCCTAAACTTTGAACCAAGTAATGGGGGCTAAGCTCTGGTGGAGATGGATGATGGGAGGAGGAGACCTATGGAAAAGAATTTGGATGAAAAATATAGCATGCCAGCAAAAACAAAGGAAATCTTAAGACTTGAGGAAATCCCAAAGGGCTCTACAATTTGAAACCTGGCTAGTCAAAATAGAGACATAATATCCAAGCATGCCTTCTGGGAAATTAGGAATGGAAATTTAGCCAAATTCTAGGAAGAAGCCTGGAAACAAAGGGAGAAGCTGAATGGCATTCAGGGACTAAGAAACACATGTTAGATGGCTATAGAGGAGGGTTTGAATTATGTTAGTGAGCATTGGAATGAAGAACACCAAGAGGAGTTATAGAGAACTTGGAAAAACCTGGAAGAATGGGATAGAAATATTGATGCAGAACAAAGAGAGTTGTATATAAAAGAAATGAAGACAAGGAAAATAGCTATCAGAACAGGTCTAGACATACTGAGATGGGGTCATTCAACAAGAGGAACATTCATGATCAAAGAAGCCTACAATCTCATCATGCAGTAGGAACAAGATGACCTGATACCCCTATGGAAACAAATTTGGCAAGGAAATTGGTGGCCAAAAGTGACTCATTTCCTATGGTTTGTGTGTAAGGGTCGCATTCTGACATGGGATTAACTTCAAAAGCGCGGAATCCAGGGTCCCCCCAGATGATATATTTGTAAATAGGATCAGGAAACGTCGGAACATCTTTTGAATTCTTGTCATTTTGCCTAGCAGCAATGGGAAGAAATCCCGGGGCTATTTGGAAGGACAAATAGAGATCATCAAAACATTAATGAAACAATCAAATAATGGGGTTGCAGTCAATTCATGAGGCGAGTGGTGAGAAGAGCCTGGAGTCTAGTTGTAGGTATGAATATGTGGATGATATGGAAAGAAAGAAACTGTAGAATCTTTGAAAACAAAGAGTTGCCTCAAGCGCAGGTCTGGAAAAGAATCCTGAGTCATATCAGAGAAACTATTCTAGCAGAAGCTTGGAGTCAAGAGGATTGGAAGACGACACCTGATGAAGAATGGATTCTAGCCAAGCTAAATCTAGATCAACGAATGGTAGCACCCCAGATGTGGAAACCTCACGGCTTAAACAACACTAGCCCTATCCATTTCTCTCGCCCTTCTACAATTTTCATCAAAATTAATTTTGATGGAGCCTCCAAAGGTAACTCAGGACCAGCAAGGCTCAGAGGCATCTTCTGGGACGACCAGGGCAAGACAAGATGGGTATACTCAGCCCATGGTGGTGTCATGAGAAATAACGAAGCAGAGCTTACAGTGGTCTACCAAGGATTAAAAACAATGATAAGAATTGGATATAACAACCTGGAGGTAGAAGGAGACTCCCAACTTGTTATTGATATGATAAGGAAACTTAATAATGGTAAGACCTGGGACAAAGTTGCGAAAAGTTGGAGGATGGCTAGCCTGGTCCAAGAATTGGAAGCCATTATAAAGTGATTTGAATATATGATCATAAATCATGTAAGAAGGAAGGCAATAGAGCAGCTGATTTCCTAGCTAATTGGGGAAGTAATGAGCAAGGAGGCAATCTAGATAGTATCTAGCCACCTCAATTTGAGGAGCCCAGATTGGAACCCCTCAAAGCAATCCTTGCCCAAGATTACCATGAAGACACAAACTCAAGATAGCAGACACAGGTGGCCCTCGATCGGGGTGATGAAGGGGGAGCGTCCGAGCATGAGGACAACGCAAGGGAGAGGATGGACAAGATGGCCACCTACTACCATCAATCTAGATCAACTGGATGTGGTGGCTTCCTACATGACTGCGATAATTTCGAGGAAGCAAAGTGGCAGGAGTATGGGGGGAGAGGTGAGAAAGAACAACGACGGTAGTGGGATGGGACATAGGGTAGATGGGAAGGGGTACATGAGGGTGGCAAGGTTAGGAAGAGAGCCCAAATTGTAGCAAAGGAAGGAGGGGACCAGGGCAGCGTGAGCGACAGGATCTTTTGCGGTCAAGCTCAATTCCGGGAGTCAGTAAAGGAAGAGATGGCATGCCTGGGTAGAGGCCGGGGTCATGGGGGCAGAGGGCGCCAGAGCTAGCCATTTAAAAGCGATCCTACAACTTCGACACTGGCAGGTCAAAGAAGAGGCAGGAAATCTACCAAGACAGCTGCCCATGAAGCAACTCGCGCATACAGAGAAGGGACAGATGCTAACATTCATCAGCTAATCTAGAAGATGGAGGATAGCATCATGGAAGAAGATTCTGAGCCAAAGATGGAAGAATGGGGGGGATATAGTCCCCAACCCAGGGCACAC
The DNA here is from genome assembly GCA_000404065.3 of Pinus taeda. Lineage (NCBI taxonomy): Eukaryota > Viridiplantae > Streptophyta > Pinopsida > Pinales > Pinaceae > Pinus > Pinus taeda. Next base: position 39,241 of record APFE031025282.1, on the reverse strand, counting down.
TAGAGGCAGGATGATGCTATATAGACAAGCCCTGCACATCTACTGGGTTATGAAGCGTTTACTGGCTAGAGCCCTAGAGTAGGTGGGGGGGGAGATGGCAGAAATAGCACAAGGTATGCCCAATATTAAAAAGGACATGAAAAACTTGTAAATTATCCTAATTATGCAAGACAGTAAGCTAGAGGAGATCCAACAACATCTGATGAAGCTGTCTCCAGTGCTAGGCGACTCTGCTGCTGCACTAGCTATGGTGGAATCTGATAAAGATGATAGAAAGGAATATTTTTTAGTTTCTAGTTTTGGGTTTTTAGCGGATAGTATTCTCTTTGCCTGTGTTTTATGTTAGTTCAGAACCTGAATAGTGTTTCTAGATGTGAAGTTTATTTAGCTTGGATAGAAAGACTAGTAAAATTTTGTTACTGGATGGCATATAACAAACTCAGGTGGCCAACAGACTTGGTTTCCCATTTGGGCAAGTTGAAGCCACCAAATTTCTGTATATGGAACAACTTGTTTTATAAATAGAAAAAGAAGGAACTACCGTAGCTTACAAAAAAAGAAAAAATTGATTAAAAAAATGTTTCAAATTAACCAATGTGATTTATCATTAAATGATTAAATAAAAAAAGATGAATGGAACAAGGTTTGAAAAGAGGAAAGAATTTACAAACGAAAGTACAGGTCCAACAAGAAAAAAAGAATTATTATGAAAAATAAATTGTTATAAAAAATAATAAATAAACACATAATTCAATAATAATAAATATAATTCAAATAAAATGAGTAAATTAGTAATAATAATTAATTAAAATTAATAATAGTATTTTATTATCAATATTATAAACATTTATAGGAGTCATTTGATGAGGCGGGGAAATTACAGATGATCAAAAGTGGTTAGAATCTAGGCAAAAAAATTTCAAAAAATCTTCTAGAGGCAGTTTTTGAATCGTGTTTTTGATGGTGGAAATGGATTCATGCCCATCAAAAAATGTCCTAGAACACCTAAATTTTGAAGTTTCAACCTATACACTTAGATTTACAAAAGTCCTTGCGGAATTTCCATACTTTCTAGGAACTCCTCTATCTTGTTAGAACTATGAGAATATTTATATAGTTCATATAAAATAAAAAATAAATATGAAAATACAATTAATACTAAATAATCTCTCTCTCTCTCCTCTCTCTCTCCCATCTCTCTCTCCTCTATAGTATATATATATATAATATAATATTTCTAAATAATTCTAAATTCTATTACTGAAACATAGTGACACACTGAGCCTTTGGCCTTTACATGTCCGTGCCATGGTTTTAAGGCATATAACAACAAAACAAGATTGTGACTACCCAAAATGGGAAACCAGTCCAGTTCAAAAATGAAATTGCAAAAAGGAACTTGCTGCTCGCATACGGGAAACTAGCAATCAATCACAATAGCTAGCATGATTTTCAAAAATGCACAAAAAAACCTATTGATGTAATTCCAGAAACCTGAGACTCGATGACGTGTGGCAAGTTGTGTGGCATGCTGTGCTAGCAAGTAAGGTGTTATGCTGTGGTGACAGGTGTTCCTCAATGATGAAACACCTATATGGATCAATGTCGTCCTCTTCCTGCTACATCGTACCCATGTCGTCTTTTGCCTAAGGGTCATGGTTCTTCTCCTCCGCAAAGTTCTTTTCTTGAGGATTGTCCTTATTCTCCCTTGCACAATGTGGTCTTCCATCATCCCTGGCTGGCTCCTCATAGATTGGGCTGCCTTCTTCGTTGTTGGCTCCTCGTGGAAGGTAATTGAGATGGTGGCTGTTATGACTGGTTGGTTCAGGGAGCAACGATAAGTGAACTGGGCTAAACGAAGGGGTTGTTGTAGGTTGGAAGGAATGTCAAAGGATGGAGAGGCGGATTGCATTGGTTAGAAGCGGAGAGCTTGTGAGCGGCGACTGCGAGTGTTTCGATAGAGGCCAGAGACCAATTGAGCCGAGGGGGATGAGGAGTCTAAGGTAGGAGAAGGTGGAGAGCGAGGCAGTCTACCTCTGCTACTCCCTCTTTTTCTTTGCATTCTATGGTCGAGCCTAGGCATTTTGACGCGGGAGCGAAGAGAATATCTACTAGGAGGCTGCTCAGAGAATTAAGAAAGCACAACAGGTTCAGAGGTCGGCTCAGAGGAAGGAATAACAACAGATGCAGAATGGAGAATGAGGTTGCAGATAAAGCTCTGTGAATAATGATTACCCGGGCCAAATTCAATGCAGCATAGAATGTTGCAACACCTGACCGTAGCAGTGCATGAGCTTGGTTCCGCTGCAGCCAGTGGACAATGACATTGCAGAGGTGAAGGATTAGAGACAAAGGACGTGGAGTTGAAATTAAAAAAGGGCGCCATTAAGCAGAGCCGAGGCGAGTACACGCAACCAAGTTGATTAGAGTGTCAGCTTAAATACCATTTATTGTTGTTGTTGATTTGTTTTATGGTTTTGTGAGCAGGATTACGGAGGGCCATGTGGCCAGGCCACTTGCCGCCCCGTTCCCCTGCCCGCATATCAATTCCGATGTACACCCGCATCTGGGATGAATAAAAAATATATTAAAATGTTATCGATAAATAAAAATAATTAAACAAATATAAATTAAGTGAAAATAAAACTTAAAAAAGAAAAGAAATATTTATATTAAATGCTATTGTAAATAAAAATAATAAATAAAATAAATTAAGTGAAATAAAACTAAAAAAGAGAGAAATAAAGAGAACCAATTAATTTTTTTTTTAAAATAAAATTGAAAGTTGAATAATAAAGTATAATTAGTCATAAAAAGAAAATTGTTAATTAATATAATAATAAGAAAAAAGTATGTGATAAATATTGTAAATATATAAAAGCCATTAAAAAAAGGTAAATAAAGTAATAAAACTAGTATAATAAAATGAAAATAGTAGTTAAATAAAATAAAGCAAAGGAAAAATAATTTAGAATAAAATAAAACAAATCAAACAATCCAAAATTAGGATCAAATAAATTAGAATAAAAACAAACAAATCTAAAATTAAGGGTCAAATATAAAATTAATAATAAATATAAAAGTTAAAATGTTATTAATATATAAATCAAAATGAAGTTTTAATAATAATGATATTGTAATAAATAATGTATTATAATAATAATAAAATTAATGGTAAGGGTAAAATAGAGAGCAAGATTCATTTTTTTATTGATTCTCCAACCATAATCTTTATTCAGATTGTAGGTGACTTATTTCTCTATTTTGATTGCTTCCCTAAAATTTATGTGATGATAATGGGTGATTTTTGCAGAGACACAAACATCGTCAATGCAAATGTCATGTTTAGTCTTCGCAGAATGCTCAACAAGAGATGAAGAGTGAGAGCGATTATGCTTAATATCTACAATGTGCTCTTGAATTCTATGCTTGATAGAATGACCGGTGGGCTCCCACAAAAACAAGGGATAATGTAAACCCCTTTAGTGTTAGAGGGGTCAATCCAGTTCTTGACAGACCTAAGGGAAAATTGAATGGTGATAAGCTACTTAAAGGTTGTTCAGATATTGGTTTTCTTAAAAATATAAGCCAACTTATCGGTGGCTCCTTGAACAAGATGAAGATCAATAATTATGATTAAATTGTTGGAATCAAACCTAGCTCTTAGTCTTTTTTTCTGGTTTTTTGACGGATTTCAGGCCTTGATGCTTGCTATAACCATTGTTCATTAAAATCTCTAAATGACGAGCTTTCTTCATCACACAGGGGCTTCACTCAATGAACCTTTGTCCTATCACATGTGTTCGCGACATATTAAAAAATACCCTTAATTTGGCTACATATTGGAAAATACCCCTAAAAATCACATTATTTAACCCCCTACCAATATAAACCCATTACACCTTCCCAATTTAAAAAACCCCTACTTCCACTAGATATTGTAGGTATCCATTTTTTCATTAACATGTTTTATACCCCTTTATATTTTTTCATTAACTTTGAAATCCATTTTTTATACGTTCCAATATAAAAACACTTTACCCCTATATATCCCCCAATATATTATGCCACTTTTTCCTCAATATATATCCCCCAATATGAACCCACATGGTATGGTATTGCTCCCCAATGGAGCCCCCGTGCTTCATCATTGATATGAAGAACATCAGAAATCTGAAGGACTCTAGTAGCAATAGTGGTCAAAACACTAAATTTTTGGGTCGGGTGATGGTGGGAATTGGCATGGAGATATTGCTAGGTGTGAGTCTTCTTGTGGAAAATTTTATGGGAGATGGAGACATCCTCCTTCTTGGTGATGAGGACATCAATAAAGGGAATGTTTCCATCAACTTCAATCTCTATAGTTAATTTAATAATTTTAGAAAGTTTATTAATGTTAGAAATCTAGAAAGAAAGGCTAAATTTGACTTGTGCCTTAGTCATATTTAGTAATTCGATATTCCACATAAGAAACATGACTTGGATGACAGTTAACTTGTGTGACATGGCTTTGTCTACTAGTTTACTTAGCAAATTCAAGTTAGAGGCTAGAAGTAGAGTTATGCATGTGGTGATTGCAAAAATTTAGCAATCTAGTTTAGTTATTTTTAGTTTCACTTAGTTAACTAAGCTCAAGCAACTAGTTGAGTCAGTTGATAGTCAATTGAGTAGTAGAATTGTTGTTACTCAATTATCTCTTAGTTGAACTAGTCAATCAACTAAATATATCCCATGCATGCATGGAATTCAAATTTACTAGCTAGAGTGGAGGAATAGGCACACTGTAATTATAAATTGTATACTAGTTGAGTATACAGCCTTGGTTGTTAAGTAGCTGAATCATTCCTTGGGAATTGTGCAAGAAAATATGAGAAATTCCTACTTTTTAGGAGCTAATTTCCTCCATCATTTCACAAGGAAATTGGAGAAAGTTGGTTGTAACAACCTCGAAATTAAAACATCCAACTAATTAGCATAGAATTTTTAAGAAATATGAGCATAAACAACTTACCTGTGGTGATGATATTCCTTACTTGTGGTTTCAGAGTTGAATGCTATTTGAATCTTGCTAACAGCAACAAAGATTTGGGGATGACTCTCCACCCAACCGTAGGCTTAGTTGCATATAATCTTTCTACAACTAGTCATCCCCGAGCTCTCAATCAACATACTGCTGCCAGGGAATCCTTTGTCTCACAACACTTTTATCTCAAGAGAATTGATGAGGGAATGATGGAATAATCTCTTATCTTCCTCATTGTCTATTAAATAGACCAAACAATGGAAAGGGGACCGCATGCACACACTCCATGTGTCAACATGCAACTTTTATTTCTTTATTTTAAGTTTAACTTAATTTAGTAATTCTCTTAATATAATTCTCTCTTATTTTATTCCTTTTTAATATTGGATAATTTTATTTATTTTGACTATTTTCGTAGTTTTCTTAATTGAATCTACTGTCAGTGGCTTATAAGAATGTAATTGGAGCTCGCAGGGCTTCATGGAGGATAATTTTCTCCATTGAACAAAAGGAAGAGAGTAGGGGAAATGAAGAACACGTTACTATGATAAGAGAATAAAGAGGCAAGGTTGAGTCTGAGCTCAGTAATATTGTGATGGCATTCTACGTCTTCTGGATACACATCTTATCCCGTCATCCACATCTGGTTCCAGGAACTGTTTCTGAAAGATGACCCTTGTGACTTCCTTCTCTCCAAAGTCTCCACACAGAAACCTGAACCTGTTTATGTATAAGCTCAATGTCTAAAATTGTCAATGCACGGACTCAAAAATACCAAGAGTAATAAAGACACTCTGACATATAGCTACACACTCAATGCCATTGGATTCCAGCTTGCAGATAATGTCGAGATCCCCTAATGCGGTCGATTCTCTTCAATAGGATGCTTCCAATGTTCTGTGCACGTCTTCCTCTTCCTGATGCTTTGGATTCAGTTAAATTTATGCTGAATTATTCACGCTAATGGATTTATTTGTCGTTCCTGGTCTTTTTCTTTTATGTGGCAGGTGTTTTAGCTCGCTTTCGTTCTATTGCCTTCCACTGAAGACGAGTTCACTCGAAACAATTCTTTGAAAAATATTTTATGCAGTAATAACCATAAAATACAGAACGAGGTGTTGTACGAGGCTTTTTCTCTCTCCAGTTATTCTTGCTGTCAAATGGATGGCCCTTGCGTTGTGCGTCTTCCAACTTTGTTTTTATTTTTCTTCAAGCAGCGTTACCAAACCATTTCACTGATAGCACAACGTATAGGAGAACCTAGAACCGGTGGCTTGGCAGAGCTGGTTCAATCTGGTACACTACATCTCTGATGCACGCTAGTCAATAAACTGGTCCAACAAAATGATACCTTGTCCAACAAAAATAAAGAGGAGTTTTGTTCCGCTTGTTCACAACAGAACTCGTGAAAAATTCCAGGGATTTTCGTGCTCTATTTCATCCTCAGGAAAATCGATCTATCTTCTTGATGGTCTTTATCCAGCAAATCCCACTTCTGAATGTGGCCTCCTATTTTAATGTGAGTTGGCCCTCTCCATACAAATTGTAGAACAATTCAACACTAAAATTAGAACCTGGAATGACAGGAACGAAATGACAATCCTTGCTGGTATGAAACCCTAAATCTGAAGACAAGAATCAAACTGAAGGATCGAATTCCCCACCATATTAGTCGGCCTTCTCTGAATATGACCACCTTGGCACCGACTAAAGTATGAATACCATGTAAAACACCGTTTCAAACAATGTTTCAAATATCTTTAATACAGCGATTCCAAAACATGACTGCAGGCTCACATGTAAAGGACGCAAATCAAGATCTGACCATTCGAGTTGATTAAGGTAATACTGAAAGTTTTATAGATTCACCAGCATATGAACCAGCACCATAACTTTCACAGCAGCTCACATCAATTCACCACCTTGAATAGTCGCTACAGCAAATGTCGAACCACACTGCCCCATTGTTGGGCCTCACGACTGCTTGTAGGAATAACACGAAAACAGTAAAACCATAAAAGTCCGTAACAGTGAATAGGATTTCTAAGAAGTGGGCAGTCTAGCCGGCAGGAATATGCACCAGTGGTGGGGTCCTCTCCCTTACGGTCGATCTCAGAATGCTATCAACAGAACATTCGTTTCAGTGTTTTTTTATTTATTTTATTTTTAATACCAGACAGCAATGTCACCATTTTTAATATCATTTCAAATACCAGACAAAAAATTCATATCCGCTGATACCGGACAGCAATGTCAGCGTTTTTAATATCATTTCAAATGCCAGACAAAAAATTCATATCCGTTGATACTAGACAGCAATGTCAGTGTTTTTAATATCATTTCAAATACCAGACAGAAAATTCATATCCGCTGATACCAACAGCGCTTCATATTATGAACTTAACGGTGACAGTCTATATCATTACCATATTGCGTTATCTATCAGGGTAGGCTCCGAGCATTTTTGATATCTTATACAGCGAAAACAACCTTCAAGGCTTCTCAATTTCTGAATCGGTAGTTACGCATTCTGCCAGACAGCGTTTCCTTGAGGCGTTTCTCCTTCAGGTAGTGGACAGAGGAGCAGAAGGCAGGCAGTGCTGGTCAGGTGGCAGCTAAATTCTAGCCGAGGAAATATTCATAAGTAATGGCAGAAACCATAAAACAAATGGTTCAAATATCAGCAGGGCAGGATATCGCCTGCTCTGATACCATGTTAAACACACATGGTGAGCGAGAACAAATAGTAAAGATAAAGCATGCAGTACAATTTTTATTAACAATTGATATACATTTATAGTACAATATGGTGACCGTTGGGATTCACATCCCAAGGTCTCTTGGACTGCTTTTGTCCATTCGGCTTCACACTAACCCATTTAGGATTAGGTGTCCAACATTATTACCCTTTCTTTATTGTTTATCATTTATTTTCTCTATTTTTAATATTATATTTATTAATATTATTATTTATTATTTTTATTATTCTTATGGGACATTACATTGGGCCTTGAATTGGCTAAGTGTTGGCCAGAGTAGGATAGTCAGCAAGAGAATAGGTTTACAGTGCATGTTGTGCTTCAGGACCGAAGCATGACATTGTAATAGTTGCTAATTCTCATCCGATTAATGAAATGTAATGAATAATTTTTTTCCCAGGTGGGTTCCCCTGGAAATCATTGTGTTGTTGTGGTCTTTTAATGGTTGCATGCCATTGAATGTGTTTCTCAATTGTGATTTCCATTTCATTGAACAATATAGGAAATTTGTAATCTCTTATTTTTAATTCCAATATATCAGTAGTAGCAAATTTATATTAATTTATACATGGTATTAGAGTAGAAACCACACTGGAAAGTAGTCTATCGAGCTTCTTGTTAAGATATTTCAATTTGCAGATTTAGTGAAGTAGTTTTCTTTCATACAGGAAAATGTATTTCAACTAATTGAGGTTGGAGTATGCTTTTGAGGGAAACTTGGATTTCATAGCCCAAAAGGACAGGATGGAAGCAGTGTTGAATGATAATGGTGTGTTGGAGTACACCAAAACTGACATTCCAAAGCTAGCAATATCAGATGCACAACAGTTAGCATAGTGGAAGAAGGATACCGCAAAATCCAGGAGGATCATCCTAGAGGGTGTGAGAGACCACATAGTTTCTAATCTACATGGCAAGGAGACTCCCTTTGCCATGTGGAATGCCCTCACTTAGATATTCGAAAATGGTAGTGATGCTAGAAAATTGGCATTGAGGGACAAGCATAGAAACATGTGAATGCAGAAAGGAGAAACCATTCCACATTATCTCTCTAAGTTCACTCAGTGTCAAGATGAGTTTGGAGGAGTTAGAGAAAATATTCCCTCTTCAGAACTGGTGAGCCTAGCTCTCCCAGACCTTCCAAAATCCTAGCAAAGCTATCAGGCCTCTATAAATTGAAGGGACAAATTGCTAAAATGGAAGAGACTTTTGTTTGATCTAGTGTAGAAAGAAATTTGGTGGAATAATAGAGATGGAGTAACATCCAAATATGAGGCTGGAGATAATTTTTCCTTGGCTCGAAAGGGAGAGAAATTCAAGGGAAAGAAGGACCAAAGGAAATCTGAGACCAACAAAATTTTTGGCAAGAAGTAGGAATTAAGCAAGATAAAATGTTTTCACTTCCATGAATTCAGTTACTATGTAACAAATTTTCTGCAAAAGAAGTCTAAGAATAAACCTTTAGGAGTAGTACGAGGTGAAACACTTGCCTCACAATTCGAAATAGAATTCACCTTGATTGAATGCATGTCCAAAACTGTGATGGGGAGTGTGTGGTATATAGATTCATTTTCCTCATTCCATATGACAGGATCTAAAGAATTCTTTAGTAACCTAGAGGAGAAGAATCTCTAGATGCACATAGAACTTGGGGATGACACATGGTATAATACCAAAGGAATTGGTACAATAACCTTTAAGAGGGAGCTAGGCTCTCATCTTGATGTGAAATATGTCATGTATGTACTTGGGCTAAAGAATAAGCTAATATTTAGAGCTATATTGGAGGATCATGGCTATGATGTTGTCTTTTATAAGGGGAAAGCCTTTCTGGGACATGTAGCTACCCGATAAGTGAAACAAATTGGAGTTCAAGTGAGGAATCTCTACAAACTTGAGGTGTAACCTTGCACTGCATTGAGTAGCAAGGCAAGAGAAGTGCACAGTCAGGATGTCGTAGAACTCTAGCACAATCACATGGGACACTTACAGCATGGAGCCTTGAAGATCATGTAATAGCTTAGCATCGGTCTCTCGAAATGCACCCTTGACCAACATGATATCTTCAAGGGATGCACTTTAGGAAAATATTTCAAATCCACCTTCTAGGGATAAGATGGCAGAGATGGATCAATCTTGGAGTGAGTCCACTCTAATGTATGTACACCATTTTCTACAGCCTCTATAGCAGAAAATAGGTATTATGTTATTTTTGTTGATGAATTTCCAAGAAAATGTTGGACCTTCTTCATGCAGGATAAGGATGAACTTTTCCCAAAATTTGTTGAATTCAAAGAATTGGTTGAAAAGGAGACTGGTAAGAAATTGAAAGCCCTAAGAAGTGACAATGGAGGAGAATTTGGTTATGTCATCTTCAAGGACTTTTGTTCCTTTGAGGGTATTAGAACAGAATTGATATCACCCCATAACCCACAGTAAAATGGGGTGGTTGAAAGGAAGAAAAAAAATCATGATGGGAGTAGCAAGAGCCATGTTGCATGATCAGGGGATTCCATTACATCTATGGGCAGAAGCATGCAACATTGCAATTTATTTACACAATAGGAGCCCTCATAGAATACTTGGCATGATCACACCCAAAGAAGATTTCTCTAGGATGAAGGTAGATCTATCTCATTTCAAAATTCTTGGAGCTACTATGTATTGTTATGTCTCCAAGGATAGTAGAAATAAAATTGAGCCTACAACTAAAATGGACGTCATTGTTGGAGACACAAAGATATCACATAATAATAAGGTGTATTTGTCCTCACTTAGGGTGATAGTAGTGAGGAGAGATGTCAAATTTGATGAGGAGAAGGCTATGAGATGATCCCTAGAGTGAGAGCTCAATATCACACAAGAGGAGGAGGTGTTATCTCCTAAGGAGGAGTGTCATACAAAGCTTCGAGATGTTGTGGAGTAGCTACATGGAGAGGAGCCGACAGGAGGCCGAGTGAAGACACACACTCAAGCAGAATCTTCTAGGGAGGGAAGGAACATAACTAGAGAAGTTGAAATATTGGTACAATATGCATGAGAGCATGTAGGAGCTCCTTCATCATAGCATAGGCATAGGAGGTCACTAGAAAGGTACACTGGGTATATGGCTCTAATGACAGAGTTCAATGAGTTAGATCCTTCTTCATTTGAGGAAGCAATTTCTCAACTAGTTTGGGTTGATTCCATGGTGGAGGCGTATGACTCCATCATGGAGAAATGTGTATGGGAGGTGGTTCTGAGACAAGATAAAAAGTTAGTTGTTGGTTCTATATGGATCTACAAAGTGAAGCATGTATATGATAGGAGCATCGAGAATTACAAGGGCATATTTGTTGTGAAATGATTCTCTCATGTGGAGGGACTGGGCTATGAGGAAACATTTTCCCCAATGGAAAGATATTCCTCAATCATATCCATTCTAGGATTAGTTGTGAAGATGGGGTGGAATATCCACCAGATGGTTGTGAAGATTGCATTTCTCGATGGTGTTGTTGAGGAAGAAATTTAAATAGAGCAACCAAAGAGATTTGAGACATATAACAGGGATACACATGTGTGTAGATGCAAAATATCCTTGTATGGTATCAAATAGGCATTCTGAACATGGTACACTTGGATCAACACATATCTCAGTGGATTTGGCCTCACCAAAAGTGAAGCAAATTCCGACCTTTATCACATTGTGGTAGATGACAAGTTTCTTATCTTAGTTTTGTATGTTTATGACTTGATACTTATAGGGGATGAGGAGTTGATCCGCTCTTGTAAGGAGGAACTTGCAAGAGAATTTGAGATGAAAGACATGGGATTGATGCATTAATTCCTTGGGTTGGAAGTATGGTAGGGTGATTGTGAGCTATTTGTGAGTGATGGGAATTGTGCCTCTAAAATACTTCAGATATTTCACATGGAGAACTGTAAGCCTACCTAAATAGCTCTGGCTACAAATTTGAGGAAGGAGATTTCTTCTTCAGGAGATGTAGTAGGTGATACCATCTATAGACAACTTATGGGATCCTTGATGTATCTGGTGAACACAAGGCCTGACATATTATATGCAGTTAATCAGTTGAGTAAATCCATGGAGAAGCCTACTAGGTTGTATTAGAAGGTAGAAAAGCATGTGTTGAGCTACCTCAGAGGCACAACCGAGTATGGGTTATGGTAGAGGATGAAAGAGGGAGTGAAGCTCCCAGGCTTCACTGATGTAGATTAGGCAGGTAGTCTATCAGACAAGAAAATTACTTTAGGTGTTATCTTCAGTGTTGGGTCTACAACTATTTCTTGGTATAGCAGGAAACAAAGGTCTATGTAACTTAACTTAATAGAATTTGAGTACATGACTATGAGACAAGCAACATGTGATGCCATATGGATGAGAAAAATATGTTTGGGTCTTTTTAGTCAGCAAATGGATATGACAATGATTTATTGTGATAATCAGAGTTGTATAAAGTTTTCTGAGAATCCAGTATTTCATGACAGGTCCAAGCACCTTGATATTAGGTGCATCACTAGCAGGATTATGTGCAAAGGAGAATTATGATGCTACAATACATTCCAAATGAGGGGCAGGATGTAGATATCTTGACAAAGGAATTATCAAAAGGAAACTTCAAATTACATAGGTGTATGATAGGGGTGGTTCAAAATACCTTTCTTGCTAAGAGGGAGTGTTCGAAATGTAGAAATAAAGGCTAAATTTGACTTGGGCCTTGGTCAAATTTAGTAATTTGATTTTCCACATAAGCAAGATGACTTGGAAGGGGATTAACATGTGTGACATGGCTTTGCCTACTAGTTTACTCAGTAAATTCAAGTTAGAAGCTAGAAGTAGAGTTATGCATGTAGTTTGACTCAGTTAACTAAGCTCAAGGAACTAGTTGAGTGAGTTGAAGGTTAGTTGAGTAGTAGAATAATTTTTAACTCAATGATATCTTAGTTAGATTAGTTGATCAACTAAAAATAGCCCAGACATGCATGGAATTTGAATTTCCTAGCTAGAGTGGAGGAAAAGACACATTGTAATTGTCAATTGTATACTAGTTGAGTGTATAGGCTTGGCTGTTAAGCAGGTGAATCATTGCTTGGGAATTGCGCAAGAAAACAAGAGAAAATGCTTACTTTTAGGAGATAATTTCCTCTAGGATTGAGCAAGGAAATAGGAGCAAGTTGGGGCCTTGAATTCACTGAGTGTTGGCAAGGGTAGGACAATTAGTAGGAGAACAGGTTTAGAATGTAGGTTGTGCTTCAGGATCGATGAAAGACATTGTAATAATTTCTCATTCTCATCTGATTCATGAAAATTAGAAGAGGGGTTTCTTCTCAGTTGGCTTCCCCTATACTTCATTGTGTTGTTGCGGCGTTCTAATAGTTGAATGTCATTGAATGTGTTTCTGAATTGTGATTTCCATTCTACATAATAGTAGAGGAAATTCGTAATCTCTTATTTTTTAGATCGAATACATCATTAGTAGAAAATTTCTATTAATTTATACATTTAAGATGTTGCTTAAATATTTCAACCTTTCCCCAACCATGGGGCATGTTAGGCTAGTAGGGTAACTCCACAATTTGAATTGTCTATTGCATTAGCCATATCATGAATTTATACATGAGTGGAGAGACTCTTGGGATTCTAATTCCAAGGTCCCCTGGTTTTCTCAAATGCATAACTGACAATATTTACAATAATACTTTCGGATTAGGTGTCAACATTTCCCTCTTAATCTGAAGGGATTTTGGCGAGTCTAAGAATAATTTTGAATCTTTACAACTTTTCCCTTCCAAGTGCTTTGGTGAATATGTCTGCAATATGTTCATTTGTGGAATAATGTTGTAGGTTGTTTTTTTTCGCCTCAACATGATGTCAAATCAGATGGTGTTTTGTATTGATGTGCTTCATTCAATCATGGCACTTTGGATTCTTAGCGAAATTTATTTTAAAAGTGTTTCTAATCAAAAGAGGAGTTGAATATACTTGTTTCTCCTGAAAATATTCCAAAATTTTCCTAAGCCACACAATTTCCTTCATTGCTTCAGATGTTGCCACATATTCTTCCTCACTTGTGGAATCTACTAGAACTGACTGTTTACATGACCTCCAGCAGCTAGCTCCCAATCCTAGACTCATAAAGTAACATAAAGTAGATACTATAATTTCTTTATCTCCAATGAAATCAGATTCAGTGTATCCAATCAAGATGAAGTCATTCATTGGTGTATACATGAGTCCAAAGTTTTGAGTTCCATTCAAGTACTTTAGAACTCTTTTTACAGTAGACTAGTGACACTCACAAGGCTTTTGCATAAATCTATATTGGAGTCCAAAATCAAATGAAATGCATGGACTGGTAATAGTCAAGTAATTGAGATTTCCTATGAGTTGTTTATACTTTGTTTCATCCTCAAATTCTTTTCCTTCAGTGGATGTGAGCTTTCAGTTCTGTTCCATTGGAATAGTTCAAAAATTTCACTCAACCATGCCAAAATTGTTCAACAAATCTCCAATATACTTCTTCTGACAGAGGAATATAAATTTCAGATTTTGGGTTACTTCAATACGAAGTTAGTAGTGAACATATCCCAAATCTATCATTTCAAAACCTATCCTCACTTCTTTCTTTATGGATGCAATGTAGCTCTCATTTTCCCTATCACTAGAAGATCATCTACATACTCCAAAATATATATAACTATTTTTCCAACTTTCTTGACAAACAAAGTTTCATCATGAAGATCATAATGTTTGAAATTGAGTTTCTGGAGATGATCAATTAACTTCTCGTACCAGACTCACGGTGCTTGCTTGATGCCATACAAGGATTTTACAAGCTTGCATCCTTTATGTTCCTAACCCTTCACAACAAATCCTTTTGGTTGGTAGATAAAAACATTCTCTTTCATATCTCCATTTAAGAGAGAAGTTTTTACATCGATTTGATCGAATTTCCAACTGCTCAGTGCTGCTAAGGCAAAGAGTGTCTGGATAGTAGTGTTGAAATATGGCAACAAGAATATTCCAATTTAATTTGTCCTTGAATTAAATTGTGAATTAAAATTAAATTTAGTCTTTATAGCTACTTGGAAATAATTAATTTATTTATTTTAAATTAATTAGTTGGAGAAATTCAAGTTAGAAGTCTTTCTAAAGTCATGCAACAGTTATCCCTCAAATTAAGGAGATAAGATTGAGTTATATTTGAGTTATAATTAGTTAACTTAGTTTACTGAGTTAAGTCTAGTTAAATTAGTTCCAAACTATTTGAGGAACTAATAGTGAGTTAACAGTTAGTTGATGAATTAATGCACTCAACTAGTGCTACCCGAGTTAACTGAAGATTCCCTCATCAGAAACTCATGCATGTCTATTCTGAGAAAGACCTAGTTGAGATAAATGTTTAAGGACAGTGTACTATAAGTTGCATGTGTTTTATCATGGAGAAAACTCATGCATGCAGTCAAGGATTTATCTTTGAGGATTGCACAATTTTCAAAGATTAGTTTTCCACTTGGTAATAGGACAATCATCCACAAGGAACAACGCAAGGAAATAGGAGCTTGGAGGGTAGAGAGGAAGGCTGGAGAGAAGCCAAGATTCCCTGTGAGCATCTATGAGGATTGTACTGAGAGCTAGCTAGCTGTGAAAGTTAAGGCTTCATATAATTCCTATGTATTTCCACCATGTATGATAATACAACAGTGTGGGGTTTTTAGCTGAGGCTTTCCCACAAGTATTTTCATGTGTATCATGCCATTGATTTTTCTTCTTCTGGTTATATTGTTCAGCTCGATCTTTAAGCTTCTGCAAATTGATAGTAGAAGTAGGTTATAGTATTCTTCTTTGATTTATATTGCATTTTCAAGTTAACCTATCATAGATTTTCTACATGTTATTAGAGCTATGAACAATATACTAAGTAGAGAATTCGAAGTTTGAAGTTCAGGGTTGCAGGTGAAAATCTTATTCATATCATACTTCAAGGTTGGCCAATGGCATTCTATGGATTGATACTCAAGTATGCCTTGGAAGGTAGCTCTAATTACATAGCATGGAAAGATAGAATGGAGGTTGTATTAGAAGACAATGGCTTGATGGAATTCATTGATCAAGAAATCCTAAAGCCAACTTTAACTAATGCACAAGAGTTGGCTGAGTGGAAGAAGTGTGTGGAAAAGGCGAGATAGATCATCCTTATGGGAGTTCGAGACCATATTGTCTCGAGTCTCCATGGGAAGGATACCCCATTTTCAATGTGGAAGACATTGAAGGACCTCTACCAAAATAGTAGCGACCAGAGGAAATTGGCACTCAAGGATAAGCTTCAAAGAATCAAGATGGAGAAGGGTGATATTATTTCCACTTATCTGAACAAGCTCACTACCTATAGAGATGAGCTTGGTAGTGTGGGAATAACTATTGTCAATGATGATATGGTGATCCACGCTCTCCTTGGCCTTCCAAAGAGTTGGAATAGCTACCAGGACTCTGTGAATGGAAGGGAGAAACTGTCGGATTGGGAACAATTGTGGTTGGATCTTATGTAGGAGGAGATTAGGAGGAGCACATGAGATGGTTCTTCATCAAAGAATGATGATGAAGAAAATCTAGCCTTAGAAAGTAAGGCAAGGAAAGGGAAGGGGAAGGCCTCCCATTTCAAATCGAATTGTTCTCATGGAGGGAAGAAGGGTGACATGTCTAAAGTAAGATGCTTTACTTGTCACAAGATGGGACATTATGTGACTAATTGCCCATCGAAGAAGTCCAAGAAGGGATCCTCAGAAGGATCGGAAGGTGAATCATTAGCCTCTCAGTTCAAAATGGACTTTACCCTCATCGCAGGCATGGTGTCATCGATGATGGGTTGTGTCTGGTATCTTGACAGTGGAGCCTCATTCCACATGACCGGTGATAAAAATTTATTCAATGCCCTAGAGGAGAAAGACCTCAAGTTGTGCATGGATATGGATGAAAACAGAAGGTATAGTGTTTTAGGAGTGGGCACGGTTGCTTTTTAGAGGGAGCATGGAGCTTCTCTCACCTTGATACATGTGACGTATTTGCCTAGACTGAAGAAGAACTTAGTATCGATTGCGATGTTGGAGCACAAAGGCTACGATGTTGTCATTAGTAAAGGAAAGGCATTCCTAAGACACATAGCCATGGGTTAGACCAAGAGGATAAGGATTCAGGTGAAGAATCTCTATAAACTAGAGGTAGATGATTGTGCAACATTGAGTACGAAAGTAGAATTGGTGCAAAGCTAAGACATTGGCGAGTTATGGCATAGGCGGTTGGGCTTTTCATCATGGGGCTTTGAAGATAATTCATCAGACATCTACAAGACTTCCCATAGGTAAACTTAAGCAAGTTGACACATGAAAAGGTTGTACCTTGGGAAAGTACACCTAGTCTTCCTTGCATGATCGAGACAATCGAGCAAAGGCTATCTTAGAGCGAGTTCATAGGATTTGTGTGGACCATTCTCGATGACATCCACATTGAAGCAAAGGTATTACATGATTTTCATTGATGGCTATTCTTGTAAATGTTGGATTTATTTCATGTAGAAGAAGGAACAAACTTTCACAAAGTTTTGTGAGCTTAAAGCTTTGGTTGAGAAAGAGTCAGGGAAGAAGATCAAGGCCTTGATAAGCAACAACGGTGGAGAATATGTCTCTCAAGAGTTTAAGGACTTCTGTGTAGTGGAAGGAATTAAACGATAGTTGATAACACCTCATAACCCACTACAAAATGGGGTGGCTGAGAGGAAGAATAGAACTATTGTAGGGGTAGCACAGGCAATGTTGCATGACCAAGGCCTACCAATTCACTTGTGGGCTGAGTCATGCAACACAACAGTCTATTTGTAGAATAGAAGTCTGCATCACATACTTGGGATGAAGACACCAAAGGAAACTTTCTCTAATAAGAGACCAGATGTGGGTCACTTCAGGATCTTTGGCTCATCGATATATTGCCATGTGACAAAGGATACACGGAAGAAGCTTGAGCCGACAATAGAGTTGAAGATATTTGTGGGGTACATAGATACACCTCACAAATATTGGGTGTAATTGCCTACCAGCAAAGGAAAATGGTTTGCAGAAGTTTGATGAGTAGAAGCCCATGTGAGTTTCCCTTGAGAGGGAGCTCCAACTACAGGCTATGGAGGAACTGTTGGTTCCTAAGGAGGAGCAGCCTCAGACTGATGCAGAGCAGCCACATGCAGAGGTTCCAGGAGTGGAGACATCCACTCAAGCAAAGTCTTCCACAGATGGACAGAAGCGCACAAAAGAAGCTAACAGATTGTTGGAGGATGCAAGAGATAATGTGAAAGCACCATCTTCTCAGCGTAGATAGAGGAGGTCACCTGAGAGGTACACTGGACACATGGCCTTGCTGGGGAATGTGTTGAGACCAAGCCATCTCCTTTGAGCAAGCAGTGTAGCAGCCAATTTGGGTTGACGCTATGGTTGAGGAGTATGACTCCATAGTTCATAATAGTTTTTGGGATGTGGTTCCAAGGCTGGAGAACAAGCTAGCTGTGAGTTCGCGTTGGCTTTACAAGTTAAAGGAAGCTACTGATGGTAGTGTGGAGAAGCATAAGGCAAGATTTGTTTCCCGTGGCTTTTCACAGGTCGATAGGATCATGTTGCTACAATATATTTGACGGAGGAGCAAGATGCTGACATGTTGACAAAGGCATTGTCAAAGTGTAAATTTGAGTTCCATAGAGACATGATTGATGTGGCAGATAATCGCTTTCTTGTTGAGAGGTAGTGTTGAAATATGGCAACAAGAATATTCCAATTTAATTTGTCATTGAATTAAATTGTGAATTAAAATTGAATTTAGTCTTAACAACTACTTGGAGATAATTAATTAATTTATTTTAAGTTAATTAGTTGGAGAAATTCAAGTTAGAAGTCTTTTTGAAGTCATGCAAGAGTTATCCCTTAAATTAAGGAGATAAGATTGAGTTATATTTGAATTGTAATTAGTTAACCCAGTTTACTGAGTTAAGTCCAGTTAAATTAGTTCCAAATTGTTTGAGGAACTAATAGTGAGTTAACAGTCAATTGATGCATTAATGCACTCAACTAGTGCTACTCCAGTTAACTGAAGATTCCCTCATTAGAAACTCATGCATGTATATTCTGAGAAAGACCCATTTGAGATAAATGTTCAAGGACAATGTGCTATTAGTTGCATGTGTTTTCTCATGGAGAAAACTCATGCATGCAGTCAAGGATTTATCCTTGAGATTTGCATAGTTTTGAAGGATTAGTTTTCCACTTGGTAATAGGACAATCATCCATAAGGAACAGCGCAAGGAAATAGGAGCTTGGAGTGTAGAGAGGAAGGCTGGACCAAGATTTCCTATGAGCATCTGTAAGGATTGTACTGAGAGCTGGCTAGCTGTGAGAGCTAAGGCTTTGTATAATTCTTATGTATTTCTGCCATGTATGATAATGTTGGGTGTGGAGCCTGATTATCTTCTGTATTCAAAGGTATCACCACATTGGACCCCAATTCGAAATGGGGTGGCAATGCCGCCCATAAAATATTTGCTGCAGGGGGGGTCTAGGGGGGGTAAAAGTATAGTAATTTCTAGTCAATCTGGGCCATTCATTAGGCGGAGATCTGACTGTAGAATTTATGTTTAATTTAGGGCTTTTTGCCCTAGAAGGCAACCCCTCAAGATATATGAGGGAATTGTATTGCGTCTATGTAGATCTGTATTCTGAGTGAGAAAGAGAGAGGAGATTGAGAGCGAAGAGGGTGTTACAACGGATCTGTTGTAGGTTGTATCTCTTCAGTTTGTTGGATAATATAAAAGGAAGGACTAGTTGTTTCTCCTTGGACGTAGCCCAAACTGGGTGAACCATGTATATCTGTGTCTCTCTTCTTTTATGCATTTTCTGTGTTTATATTTCTGCAATATTTTGTGTTCCATTGCTCCGTAATATATAATTTACTAACAATAGTATCAGAGCTAGGTTTATTTGGCTAATAAACTCACAGGAAAGAAGGGTTCTTAGTTTGAGTGGGAGCAATGGCAGAAGATGGTAAGTTTAGGGTTGAGAAATTTAACGGCCAAAACTTCTCGCTGTGGAAGATGCAGATGGAAGATTATATGTATCAGAAAGATCTGTACCTACCATTGGGCGGAAAAACAAAGATGCCAATGGGTATGATAGATGAAGAATGGAACCTTCTCGATAGAAAGGCACTCAGAATAGTACAGTTGTGCCTCACAACTTCAGTCGCCTTCAACATTTCGAAGGAAACAATGACGGAGGGTTTGATTAAGGCGTTGGTGAAACTATATGAAAAACCCTCGGCCTCAAATAAGGTATTTCTTATGAAGAGTTTATTTAATATGAATATTTCGGAAGGTGGATCTATTGCAGACCATTTAAATGATTTTAATATTGTTACAAGTCAGTTAAGTTCTGTAGGGGTAAACTTTGATGATGAAGTTAGAGCTCTATTATTCGTGTGCTCATTGTCAGAAAGTTGGAATGGTTTAGTAATGGCCATTAGTAACTATGTTTCTGGAACTAGTACTTTAAAGTTTGATGATGTTGTTGGTGCTATCCTTAGCGAGGAAATGCGATGGAAAAGCTCTGGTGAGACATCAGGTAATGCTTTAAGTGCAGAGTCTAGGGGAAGAAAAATGGAAAGAGGAAAGAGCTCAGGATATCACAGTAAATCAAGGAAAGGCAGATCCAAGTCTAAATCATGGGATAGTGTGTTGGAAATGCGAAAAGAAAGGACACCTAAAGAAAGAATGTAGATCTTGGAAGGGAAAAGAAGGAGATTCACAACAAGAAAAAATTCATGAAGCAAATGTGACAAGTGAGGTATTACAAGATGCTTTGATTCTTTATTTTGAAAATATTATTGATTCTTGGGTGGTAGATTCAACGTCCTCATTCTATGCCACACCTGATAAGAAATATTTTCATGACTATGTTTAAGGAGATTTTGGACAAGTCCATTTGGGTGATGATAAACCCTGTAAAATTGTTGGAATGGGTAAGGTTCCTGTAAAACATCAGAATGGAAACCAATGGTTACTAAAGGAGGCAAGGCATGTTCCAGATCTGAAGGAAAATCTGATCTCAACAGGGTAGTTATGCGGTGAAGGTTGTGTGACAACTTTCATAGATAAAGCTTGGAAGGTCACCAAAGGAGCCCTGGTAATAGCAAAAGGCGAAAAGGTTGGTACATTGTATTTATGCAATGGTATTTCTAACCCTGTTAATTCTTTAGCTTCCAAAGGAACAAATGGAGCATTATGGCACCATAGGCTCCGACACATGAGTGAGAAGGGGATGAAGATCCTTCACTCAAGGAATTTGTTGCCGGGTTTGAAGAATGTTGATTTGGGCTTCTGCAAGAATTGCATTTATGGAAAACAGAAGAGAGTCAGATTTCTCAGAGTTGGGAAAGAAAAGAAGAGCAAAAAATTAGAGCTTGTGCATACAGATGTATGGGGACATGCTTAGGTATCATCTCTCGGTGGCTCTAGTTATTATGTTACTTTTATTGATGATGCAACTAGAAAAAATTGGATTTATTGTATTAAGAATAAATTTAATGTATTTGATATTTTCAAAAAATGGAAAGCTTTCGTTGAGATTGAGACAGGAAAGAAATTGAAGTTGTTAGAGTCAGTCTAGTTATCCCTCCGTCAGAGATCAAAGCTCTTTCTGCATTTCATGTTTAGGTGTCCCATCAGTTTTGATCAGTTGCATTTCGTTAGGCATGCCATAACTCTGACGGAATGGTTTGTGTCACTCATTCCCCTCATGCATGGCACTACTGGTTCAGGTCTAGTCATAAAGCTTCAAAGGTCATTATTTCAAAATTTTAGGTCTTAGGTCTAGGGTTGAGTCAATTTTGTTTGGAAAAGTCTTAGAAGACCAGCAGGCTAGAGGGATGTCTTTGATAGATAATCACTTCAATAATTTTCATCATTGTATAGATAAAGTATGACTTCTCTTCAAAACTCTGTTTTGAAGATAAGTTGTCATCTCATTTTTGTAAAAAAATTCCAAAAACTTCAATCCTTGAAACGTCCAAGCGCAGCCTTGGTCTCCTTTGCCAGAGCATATCACAGCTATCCCTGCAAAAAATTATCAAAGAAAATCATTATTTTAACTAAATTTAAGAAGGAAACCAAAAAGGTCAGAGTCTATTAATTCCAAAAAGTGTCAATGACAAAACATAAGAAAATGGGTTATGGATCAAGCAAAAATCAAAGGGAGTCTATATGAAGATATTTCACATCATTTGCAACCCATTCCACATTCCAAGAGTGAAGAGCATCGTTCCAAAGCAATTTTGTGAGTTTGTATGCAAATTGGAGCATTTCCAGGGCGCGCGGCACATCAGGTTGGGCGTGCGGCGCATCATGCGACAAAACACAGTGAGAATTTGCATGTGCGCGGTGCATCAGAGGTGCGCGGCGCTTTGGGTGAGGCGCGCGGCGCACTGGGGTTTAAGCCCAAACTTGGTCTGGAAAAACACTAAAACGCCTCCTCTCAAGCACAAATTCACAGGTAGGATTATATCCATGGCTTATTCTTGGTTTTGAACGGTTTATGTAAAGGATTATGATATGTTTGCCCTAGAAAACCAAGTGGAGAAAACCCTCCTTTGTCCATTAAATTGTTGTAAGAATTTGAATGCAAAAATTGCTGAAGGGTTTTAAAAAACTAAATGTTACCAAGGTTATCATTTTTTTTCCTAATTCCTTTTGTTTCCCATCACCTCTATTCACCATTATTTTCCCCAATAATTCCCTCATAAACCCTACACTATTCTCCCTCAAATCCTAATCCCTCACTTCTATTACAAACACATGATCCCTACCTCATCCCAAAACCCTAAAAATCCAAGATTTCCATGTCCCTTCCCTTCTCTAAATTCCTTGTTTTATTTCCATGTTCCCCATTTCCCTAATGTTTTCCCTTTCCTAACAATTCCCTTTTACATTTGTGTCCCCTTGGTCATAGCATTTTGAGCAAAAGAAACAGTCTACAGTCAATTTTGCACACAGTTGTATATCAGTATATATATATTCCAGCTTTCTTGTTTCTAAAGAACATGTCAGAGACCAAGTCAGTATATGAGCAGGAGTATGATAGTGATTCTGTACCAGAGGTAAATGTGCCAAATGTGCCACGGAGGTATCACAAAGGTGGAAAAAGTGGTCAACATGTTAGGGAGGAGCCTACTTCTTTGGCTCAATTGCAAGCTTGCCCACTTGCAATGGATTGTTTTCGGCGCCAATCATGTTTCCAATATTGTGAGATGATCTCACAAACTCAGCATCATCAGGAACTAGTCCGTTTATTTGTCCTTAATCTACAGGATGGTCATGTAAACCTTGCCGGAGTGAATTTCACCTTGTCACCCGAGACTATTGCTCAGGCCACCGGGATACTAAATGTAGGGGAGGAATGGAGCAAACACCAGATGCTAGACAGATTTTACTATGAGCCATATATCAAGCCCGGGTATATGAGACACTTGAGCGCAGCTTTTCCTTTCAGATTCCTAAGAGATGAGTTTGCACCATTGATGAAACTCATCATTCGGTATTTTAGTTGTGAGGGCAGATTCTCTCGTCTCTATGCGTACCATGTTCGTTTGTTGATGCATTTCACAAGGGTACATATGATGAACATTCCGTTTTTCATGTGTCGCAACATAGAGAGGATGGTGCCTTTAGTACAAAGGAAGAGCCCAACACATCAACATAGGAGTATATATCATTATGCATTGATCAAAATCATAGTGATGCATCAGTTGGCACAGCAGGGTATTGCTTGGGAGGATTTCATCTCCCGTGATTAATTTTCCGCACTACAGCCTCCTCTAGAGATAGTTCATGATGAGGGAGGGACTTCACAGTAGTTTGACATTCCTGAGACCGAGCATGTCGATGCTCCAACATATCTGACATATCAGAGAGGCCACAGGGCCTTATTTGCATCTACCCGACGAGTACTATCTCCACCCGGGGTGGAAGGGGTCTCGTTGACATCATCAGCACAACGAGTGTTATCTCCACATCATGTGGAAGGGGTCTCGCTTCCATCTTCAACACAGGTACAGATTCAGGATAGGGGCAAGAGACCCATGTTTGATGAGGGTCCTTCAGGAGGTCAGGACATGGGTATCATTGATGTTGATGCTAGCTCTCCTAACTCAGAGCTAAAGGAGATCATCTGAGAGCAAAGGGCCGAGAATGAGTCGCTGCAAAAGAAAGTGCAGATGGCTAAGTGGGTGATCAACTACCTGGAGCAGCGCAACAAACAGCTGGAAGATGAGCATACACTTTATGAGCTGCGGAAGATTCGGGAAGACCGAGAATTGGCCCGAAGGAGCCCTGGTGATTTGACACCTATTGATTGAGAATCAATGCTCATCCGGGTAAACACTCATTTGGAGAAGTTGTTGGCAAAGGAAAACAGAGACAAAGACATGCTTCATCATATGAAAACTCACTATTGGGCTCGCATGCATGTTTGCAAAGCGAAAATGAAGATCCTAAAGAGGCGTTTGAGCAAAGCGCTAAAGCGACGGAAAA
>APFE031025272.1:86385-96865 GCA_000404065.3 Pinus taeda | reverse complement strand
GACCTAACAATAATAATATAAAGCCACAAAAATAATAATAGAGGGATTCTATGGAGCACAGAAATAACAATATGTGGGTAATAGGGGCACAACAATATAAATAAGGGGTATAACTACCATAGTAATGGGGTAATTACTAGTATTATAGGGACCCAACATTCTGTGATTGAGATGCTTCTTCAGTATATCAAAGACCTATTTTTATCAAAGGAGAATGTTGAACTTTGATAATTTCCTTTAAAGTTTTTGATCCTTTAGCACATCTAAGATTGAGAGATTTTGTTTTCTCAAGATCTTTCCTTAGACCCACAATTTCACATTCTAGTATTTCATTGTGTTTTTATTTTTAAGAAACTTGGTATGTCAAGGTATCTATGATAATATTATTTTCTTCTAAACAGATTTTGAGTTTAGATATTTCTTCATGAAAGTTTTCCTCTTCTAAAGAATACCAAAAGTCATCATTATTATAAGCCATGAGAAGTCTATAATCATCACTATTAGATAAACCATCACTGTCCTCTTCTAAACTATCCAAAAAATCATCACTATCATAAGCCATGAGAAGTCTGTAATCCTGACAAGTTTCATCTTCATCACTATTAGATAAACCATCACTATCTTCATGAGTATAGTAACTCCTTCTATTCACAACTTGTTTCCTATTCCCTTTTTCATATTCCTTTCCTTTTTCATATTTATCTTTATGAGGACATCCAGCAGCATAATTACTGACTCTACCACAAGCAAAGCATTTGAAAGGTAGCTTACCTTTGAACCTTCCAGGACCCTGTTGAAGCTTCTTGACAAAATTTACCTCAATATTCTTCTTCTGAAATGTGTCCTAATTCATTGTGTTCTTCCTTTTATTTTCTTTTTGCTAAATCTTTAAATGCAACTTCTCTCATATCTGATGGACCTCTTTTTCTCATCTCAAAAGCAGTTAGGATTCCCTGAAGATGTGTCATAGTGATATTCGACAAATCCTGCTTTTCTTCTATGGCAAACAGTTTTGATTCAAATTTAGCAGACAAGGATCTCAAAATTTTATCAACTAAGGTAACCTCCTTTATTTCTTCACCTAGATTCTTCATTCAATTAACAACCTCATCAATACGTCAGAAGTAACTAGCTATACTCTCATCACTAGGCATCTTAAGAGTTTCATACTGAATCCTGAGAGTTTGAAGCTTAGCATGTTTTACTTGAGAGTCTCTTTCGTAGCTCTGAACGATTTTGTCCCATATCTCTTTGGCTGATTCGAGTTGCATGACTTCGAAAAACTCTAATTGTGACAAACTTCCCAATAAAGTATTGACAGATTTCACATTGGTTTCATATTCCTTTTTACCTGTTGTGTCTATAGGAATTGTTGTTGGAAAATTATATTCTCCTTCCACAATTTCCTAGACATCTCTTCCAAGAGATTATAGATAGGTTGTTGTTTCCGGGAAAACTAGTGTCCTTTTCATCTGCTAGTCCCACTAAGATGGGTAGCTATCTTAAAAACAAATGATCAAAGTAACTTGTGATTTCCTTTATGTATGATAGATAAGAGAGAAGCAGAGAGCACCAACCTGAATCTTTCACTTGGCTCCTTGCTTGTTTCCTCTCTCCCTTGATAGAGTTTGCCACTATTTTCCTACTTGTCCCACTTTAGAGAATACATGTAGAGGCAAAGCAACAAAACACCATCAAAGCATAGGGATATATAATACCATAAACAATGCAGAATCAAAAATACATTAACCATATATTTGCATTCACAAATAGCAAGATTCACAAATACACAAGTATATGGATGAAAACTCAAATAACATTATTGATAGTAGAAGAGAGGATTACAACCCAACTGTATAATCCAGCATCAACCTCCCAGCATGAAAGCCCTCTTCACCTCATGAAAAGCAAGATCATCCAACAATACAATGTCTCAAATAGAAACCAACAACACTTCCTTACAAATTAAAAAATTCTAGCCACTAGATCTCTGACATGAGGGATCCATTTATAGATATTTGCAGAGGGGTGAGTCAACTTCTAGGTTTTTTATTAGTGTCATTTCACTGATAGTTCTTGGTTCCACTTGGAGATTTCATGATCTCTTACTCATCACTGGGCGAATTGAGAGAGGAAAGTGTCATATGAGAAGTTTCTAGAAGATTCACTTGGTTTCCACTTAGAAAAATGTCTCTTCCATTTGTCTACTCTCACCCATCGCACCCCACAGAAGGCTATTTCAGTATGCATCACACCTGGCTAGTGTAGCAACTAGTATGCATCGCACCCTAAGCATGGAGCAGTCTGTATGGTTCAGTTTTGGCCAGTTCTGAGTAGTTTTTCAGGTGGAACTTCTGGGAAATGATTTAATCAATTGACCATGATACTTTAGGGTGTGAAACAACACTTTTAGGGGTTTAAGAGTCCTTGTTTTATCGACATATGTGATTGGGGTTGCAGTGCCCAAATATGTCTATAATAGTTGCCCCCTAAAGCATGAGGTTGTAAAACTTTTGATGTCAGGTGAAATGCTTTATCATGAGGATACGAGGTCTTCAAACTGGAAGGTGACCTGTATAAAATACAACACAATACATTATGTTCATATTATTTTCATGATCTAGCTAAGGTGGGCATTCCCATGCTCAGTTTATAAATTCATTTACATGTACATAGGACAAACAATCGTCCACTGCTGCAGACTGGTGATTCTTGTAGAGCCATCATCCCTTAGCTTGGATGATCATCTGTGTAGCTATGGTGTACATTTGATGTCTTTATTTTCCTGAATATATCGTAGCCTGGATGGATAGAACTAGATCTTGGGTCTTCAAACTTGTTTAATCTTTGCCCAATGTACAAGTCGATCCATGTGAAAAGATGTTATGAAGTCGAACATGGAAGGACATTGCCTGACTACCAGCCAATGATGTATGCTGTTAATAGGCGCAAGAGGAATCATCGATAATGATAATGACCCTCAAGGTACTACAGTACAATTCAAGTGGTGTGAATATATGAGTCGATGTCGAACACCATGCAAAATATTTTGGTCGAAAGCTATTGATGTAAACTTGTCGTCAGAAGTGAGAAACTTGCCATTGAGGCATGCGAGCTTCAAAGTACTGAAAGGGTTGTTCCTAAGTCAAATTCTTCGATAATGAGCTGATGTCAACAAGAAGTGACCCGTCGTAGGAGGGTCTTAATGAATCCCACATCTATGACATGAAACAAAGCAAATGATTTTCTGGAGGTGAAAACTATCTGATGATACAAGGTTTAGGAATGGCGGTCATGAAAAATGGAGAGTGAAGGTATTGCAATGGATGAGGTGTTAGCTGGGTGATGAATTCTCTGAATGACTTCTCTTGAACATGTCGACGACACCGAAATGGATCAATATTCTTAACCCCAAAAATGGATGGTACGGAGGACCAATGGTGATGTGACCGGTGAACGGAATAACCCAACCTGACTCAATCATGGTGATGGAGTGAAAGTTTCATGTTTAAGAGCGACCTGCTACCAATGAAGTTCTTCAAGTTTTCTTCCCTTTTTCCCCAATCATTGCTGACTAGTACCTCTTTATTTTTGTCAAGCTTGAGAAGGATAACATATGCTTGTTCTATAATTTTCCCTTCGGGCAAACCTGTCACTATGTGTTAGTGAGCCTACTAACACTGAAATTCGCGCTTGTCCGAATGGACAAGTTTGTTGCTATTGTTTTAACGATTTAATTGACAAACATAACTCGGTACTTTTCATGTTTAGAGAGTTTGAAAAGGGATGGAAAGGAAACTCCAGCAGTCCTTTTTCATGGCATAATCCCTTAAGTTCAAAAAAGTATAAAATAATACGAAAGGGATGACTTTTCAATTGCTTTACCGAGCCAAATAAGACAAGCACTCAATCTTTTTGTGGAATGATCCCTGAGGTCCAAAAAGATGAAAATGTAGAGGAGGGATTGCGCTTCCCTTTACTTTGACGAGTTAGAAAGGCCAGTAGCTTAGCAATCTTTTCATATTTTATGAGTTTAAAAAGAGCTTAAAAGAGACTCGTTTTTTAGGAGCGAGTGACGTTTCCGGGTAGCAACTGGTTCCAGGTAAGTTTGGAACTTCTCAAACATGATAGAGTAAAGAGGCTGGCTAACAGAATCACTCGTCGCAGCTATTCCTCAAAAGGGTAAACAATCAAGTGGAAGTGCATGATCGGCCAAAAGAATGGAGGTGATGGTAAGAACACAACCAAGGCTCTAAAGGTTGATAGTAAGGCAATCACGAAGGTTATTTACTGAGGGTGGATTCATTTTTTAATGAGCTTGAATATTTAGAAACTATGCTCAGTGGCGGTTTTATTTTTTAACGAGCTTGAACCCTGCGGAAACATTGCTCATTCTAGTCATCTTTAAAGATATCTCTTATTAGTAGGTTTATTTTTTAGTGAGCTTGCCCCATGCAAAACTTTGCTCATTTGCCTTTTTATGCAGGCTAGAAATGACCAACTACAGAACTAACTACACTAAGATTTAATGAACCACTAAGGTTATGTAGGATAGTTTTGTCTTTCACCTAGATAAAAAATTTCCTTTGCTTTGCCTATGCACTGCCGACAAAGGTGAATGGTGGATTAGACCAATCGCGTAACCTAAGAGGTTGTTACTAAGAGTTAATCTAAAACACTGCAAGGTTAGAATTATGCTGGTCACTTTTCACTTGCATAAAAAAGGTTTGCATGCCCCCAGGTGTTGAGAAAACAAGAATTTCCAAGTTACCTTATGGAAGTTCCTGCATTTAAGCAGGATTTTTCTGTCTGCGGAGCAGACAAAACACTTCCTTGGCTCTATCCATCGAAATAGAAAAAGGTGAATGGTGTGAGTTTCCAATCACATAACGTGCGAGGAGATAAATGTTTCAGACTGATCCCATATCCTACACGGAAATGGCATTTTAGACTGGTCATATAACCTACAATGATTTTTTTTTTTCTTTCATCTGGGTTTGCCTACCGAAGCAGACCAGGGTGCATGCCCCCAAGCTTCGTTGCATTCACCGAATTACTCGCAGTAATTGGGTGGATGAACTGGAGGTTAAGGAGACATTCTTGATGGAAAGAGACCATTTAGGGATGGTGTTTGACTCGTAGCCGTGTTTGAACCAGGAAATGGAAGCTGGTCGACAAGTTGCACCATTCTGCCTTCATGCAGGAAAGACATCACGCAAAAGAGTGTGGAAACAATAGCTCCCATGCTGTAAACATAGTCACGCCCAAGGAGTAGATTGTAATCTACTGGCAAATTTATACGCAAATTTGGAAGTATCCCTAATGGTCGACTGGTTCCTTTGTTGAAGACTGACAAATTTGGATTCTCAGGTGAAAGCGATTGCGAACCAAGTGCTTTCCAAGTAGTTGAGGAAAGCATACTCAGGGAAGCCCCTTCATCTATGATAGTGTCAGACATGATCATTTTGTAAACATGTACTATGATTCGAAATGGTACATTAGATGGAAGGCGGGGTCCTCCAAGTAGATTCCAATCGAAGGAAATGACTAGATTGCTTGGAGGAGGGACCGAATAAATAGATGGATGAATATCTTGAAATGGGGAACTTCCCTCCTGTCGTAAAGGAATGGGTAGATTTCCCCCATGTTCATCAAACTCTGCATTAACAAAAATAATTTGAATGGTATCGTTCTCATTCTCTTTGGAAATTGTATCATGTGAAGGCGGACCTTCTGAAGGCAAGACTAGGTCGGCCACCGTCTCGACCTGTTGACTTTGGTAAGGTATGGACTCATAGGATTTATCTTCAATGATAGGTGTTTCAACTGACAACTGAGGTGTGTTAGTCAGATTTTCAACTAGTGATGGACTTGGCAAGAGTTTCTTGTATTCAGGTGGAAGTTGCTGTAGTGAAGTAGGACAGTTATCCAAGACACTTTTGGCTTTGTCTAGAAAAGGAAAATGGTGAAGGACATGATCGCCTTCACACAACCTAAAAGGAACTCTAAATCTTCCTTTTTGTCCATTGACTTCATTTTCGTTAGTTGATGGTGTGTTCTCAACATGATCGACAGAGGTTGATGACACCGGATGGTGCAAGCAGGGAGACCAGTCTCTAAAGGTCCGCGGAATGCAATGAAAATCTCGATGAAAGTGGTTTCCTTTGCAAATTATGCATGGATATTTGGGTTTGGAAGGTTCGGTGTGCGATTTTTGCTAGATGATGCATGGTTGCTCGCTTGCTTGACTAGCTTCTTATTCTTATTCTCCTTCCCTTTCTTCTTCTTCTCAGTTACTTGGTTTTTAGTATCACTAGTTTCACCAAGTGAAGAGGAAGAAGGAGAGGGAGAAACAAATGAAGTAGAAGGTGAGGGAGAAACTCCAATATCATTTTGTTGTTGATTCTATTACTAAGGAATTACGGTGTTTTGAATGACAGAGGTTGATAATAGCCATACCGGCAAGCCAATTGTGATTCCTGGAAGGGACAATGTAGCGATATATGGAGCACCAATATCTCCCCAAGAAGAGAAAGGACTAGGATTCCCCCCAAGGGGAAGTCCTTGATTGGTGGACTCCATTACCTCAACCTAAGATCAATGAAGGAACAGGGATGTTATTCCGAATTAAATAAATTTTATGATGCTTTGACACAAATTGCTTTTTCAATTTTTAAGAGTCAAGAAAAAGCTAAAGGTGACTCTAGTCTCCTTCACTTTTTAATGAGCCTGAAGTGACAAGTGCTCAGATGGACCTTTTCTTTTAGGGAGTCGAAAAGGAACGAAAGTGACTACTCTGGAAATCTAGACAGAGGGATTACCAAACCAATTGCAAAACTGCAATATAAACCTTGGTGGTAAATTAAAGAGAAATTACCAAGGACTTTACATATGGCAATCAATCTTCCCAAATGTTGTGCTTAGTGCATTGTGATCGATAGGGCGGCAGATACAGCTTCCTAAGGATAAAAGATATAAACCTATTGTGGTCTCCCAATATATACTTGATGGTACAGGGAGCACAAGTCCGTACTGGCACTTGTCGTATCAAAGATGAGGAATCGCCCAACCTTCGATGAAAACGATAGTTACCAAGTTTTACAACGCTGGAATACATCTCTAGCCTAGACTTCTAGATGTTGTGTGTTAGGTTCCAAAGCGTTGTTATGTGCATTGAGGTTTATTTTAGAGTTAATCTTTTTTATAAGTTTGTCTTTCAAAGTTCAGCGCGTGATGTAGATGTAAAATTCCTAAATATGTAATCTAAAATGATAAACAGTCATTTGTTTTCTTTTAGCAATGAAAATCCTAGCTACTAAGGAAAGAAGAGTATGATTCTTTCAATAGAGAGCAGAGAGCACACAATAATGCACTTTTCCTAAATCATTTTCCGCATGCAGTCTAAATGCAAATGCACATGTATATATTTGTTTTTCCGCTTCCTTAATGTGAGAATTCCAAAAAGGAAAACTATGTATAGATCTGAACTATTTTCTTCAAAGTGACACTTCAACAATTGCTTTTCAAAATGAAAGGAAGACTAAAATGACACTTTCGATTTAAAATGGAAAACTACTTTTGACACTTCAAATATTGATAGTTCAAATCAAATACAATGACAAAAGTACAATCAACTATCTAGAAGAGGAAGACTTTACGACACTCTTCTCCTTGACTCAAAACGACAGTTACAACACTTTTGAATAAAAAGATGATAGCTCGATTAAGCTACTCTTTGCAAAGGAGGAATGTAAATGATGAAAAATACATAAAAAAAAACATTCATAATTCCTAATCAATGGAGGCTGAATAATGTAAAGGAAGTAGGCTTCAACAATGATATACTGATCATAAGCAGAAAAACTACTAAATAGCACTGAAACATTATCATTTAGTCATCGCACCTATCCTTAAGGGAAACAGGGATGCATCTCACCTGCAACACATGGGAGGTGCGATGCATCCAGGCTGCCAGTTACAGACAGTGCGATGGACCAGGGAATGAAACTGAGCTTGGTTTTTGCTCAAAATTTGTAACTAAGTTCAGTGATTTAGGCTGAGCTATGATGGACAATAACAAAAAAGTACAGGGGTATGATCTTATAAGGTTATTGAGCTACCAAAAGGGCACTTAGGATGTTTGCAAGTCAGATGTTCAGTTCATAAACCAACCCAGAGATTGACTAAAGCAGTGTTGATCTACTTTTCACTTGCATAGAAAGAGAAGTTCGAAGGCTAGCTGGCTTAACTTCAGGCTCCGTCTCTAGTTTATAAAGCATACAACAGTAACAAACAAACAAACTATTCGTTCCCCAGTATGGTCGCCATTTTTTTTCTGGGAAAACTAGTGTTTTGTTTATCTGCTTGTCCCACTAAGACAGGTAGCTATCTTAGAAACAAACGATCAAAGTAACTTGTGATTTCCTTTATCTATGATAGATAAGAGAGAAGCAGAGAGCACCAACAAGAATCTTTCGCTTGGCTCCTTGCTTGTTTCCTCTCTCCCTTGATAAAGCTTTCCACTCCTTTCCTACTTGTCTCACTTTATAGAATACCTGTAGAAACACCATCAAAGCATAGAGATCTATAATACCATAAACAATGCAGAATCAGAAATACATTAACCATACAATTTCATTCACAAATAGCAAGATTCACAAATACACTAGTATATGGAGGAAAACAAAAATAACTTTATTGATAGTAGAAGAGAGGATTACAACCCATATGTCTGATCCAGCATCATCCTCCTAGCATGAAAGCCCTCTTCACCTCATGAAAAGCAAGACGATCCAAAAATACAATGTCTCAAAGAGAAACCAACAACACTTCCTTACAAATTACAAAATTTCAGCCTCTAGATCTCTCAAATGAGGGATCCATTTATAGATATTTGCAGAGGGGTGAGTCAGCTTCTGGGTTTTTGGTTAGTGTCATTTAACTTATAGTTCTTGATTCCACTTGGATATTTCATGATCTCTTACTCATCCCTGGGTGAATTCAGAGAGGCAAGTGTCATATGAGAAGTTTCTAGAAGATTCCCTGGGTTTCCACTTAGCAAATTGTCTCTGCCATTTGTCTACTCTTGCCCATCACACCCCACAGAAGGCTCTTTCAGTATGCATCACACCTAGCTAGTGTAGAAGCCAATATGCATCGCACCCTAAGCATGGAACAATCTATATGGTTCTATTTTGGCCAATTCTGAGTAGTTTTTCAGGTGGAACTTCTGGGAAATGATGTAATCAGTTGACCATGATCCTTTAGGGTGTGAGACAACACTTTTACAAGTTTAAGAGCCCTTGGTTTATCGACATATGTGATTGGGGTTGTAGTGCCCAAATATGTCTATAACATCTGTGGTTCTTATTTTCCAATAAGAAAAGTTGCTCCCATCAAAGACTGGAGGTCTAATGGATCCCATGCTTTCGTGATTATTCATCTTGATGGATCTTCCTTCAAGCAATCAAGCTTCTTCTAAAGGACCTACTCTGATATCAATTTTTGGAAATAACACTGAGAGGGGTGGTGAATCAGTATTATTAGATCAAGAATTTTTCATTTTCATAATCAGATTTATATACGCTACTTCAAAGAGGGGAACTAGAATGTACACACAATTGTCTTTAAGGCAACGAGGGTTTATGTAGTAAACTTATGATTCAGTTAATTCATCACATGTTGGTATTTAATCAGTGCATGTAACAACCCATCTAATTGACCCTTAATAAAAATGTTAAACTTTAGAATATATGAAGATATCTATATATGTACATTAAACTTTATGATATATAGTTAGACTTTACAAAAGATATATATATCATTAAATGATTATAACATATTTTGAAATGTTATAAGTATATATATAACATTAAATATTTATAACATATATTTGATAAAGTGATCATTTAATATTTATAAAATATATTAAATAAGGGTTATAAGAAATAATCAGTAAAGTCATACCATGTATTAAAGGAATGTCACGAATATATATAAGAAAGTTATGAACTTATGCAAAGTAGTGTGCCAGCATGGATATCGATCAACTATATATATATCACATATAATATCTGAACTCATAAAGACCACCCTATCTACTGGAAATTGATTGCAAGAAATATCGCAGAGAGGCTTCAATGCTGAGAGGCGGTGGCTGCAAGTGGGAGGGCGACCGCCAGGCGAGGGGGATATATAGCAGAAGCCTGACCCGGGAGCGAGGAGGGAGAGAGAAGGAAAGACTCATTAGCAGGAAACCCAGAGAAGAGATTTTACAGTAGAAGAGCTTTGAGTGATCTGAGTTCTGGGCACGGAGGGACAGAGAGCCTCTGTGGAGAGCTTCTCTGGATCGGGCAACCAGGTTGCTCCGTCTGGTCAGGTGGTATTGGCCATCTCGAAATTGAATCAAAGGAGTACCAGTTCAGCAGCGGAATCGGAAGTCAGCAAGCAGCTCAGGTAGGTGCAGGTTTCAATTTTATGC
>APFE031025272.1:54129-69093 GCA_000404065.3 Pinus taeda | reverse complement strand
TATTCTAAGAACTATTATTTTTGCAAAGAATTGTGCATCTTCCATGGTGGCTTACTAAATTTTTACAATGGTTGATGTCTTTCTCTGACTAAGAATTTCTATTTTGAAGGTTCTTTACGGTAATTCGATACTATTTGTAATCATCCATTTGAAATTACTTTACTTAAAACCTCATAAACGAGTAATATAAAGTTCCTAAGAAGAGGCCATACTTTGCATTTGTGTTCCATCAAGTGTTTCACAATAGCCGAGCCGATTGAATCTAAATGGTACTAAAATTTAGTTTAACATAATTAGGAGTAGGAATTGAACTTCAGGAATCTCTGCAAGGCTCCTTGGAGTGTTTTCCTTAGAGTATTGATCTTCAATCCAAGGGTCACAGTTGCAAGTATTATTTATTAAAAACTAAAAAGTTATATTATTAAAGTATATATGACACACACAAGGATAATGATATTATTAGGATCGATACGGTCTGGGGATGCACACAACGATAGTATCAAATAAAATATAGTCTCAAGTTGCCCACAGTTTGATAATTTATTTATTTATTTTTTATATGGTGGACCTATATTAATTATTAAATCGTAGAAAATACACATAAAATCTGTAGAAAAATACTTAAATAAAATTATAATGACAAATTATAGAAGGATTTATGGAGTAATTTTTCATATAAAGGTTGTAACTTGTTTTATTTTTGATAAATTAGTTTTTTATTTTATAAAAAGGTATGAAAAAAATAAAGAAAACAATGGAAATATGAAAAAATAAAAAATAAAAAAAGTGATGAATAGAACCCCATCAAGAGAAAATAAAAAAAATGTATAAGTGTGCTTGTTTAAAAGCTACTTCATGAAATAAATTATACTTGTAATAAATAAAGGTTTCTGTGAAATCTATTTTTATGTCAATCTTTTCTTTTGATTTAGATCAAACTGTTTAATCTGTGATCATATCATTAATTTTTTTGTATTAGATTAGAGAATAAGTTCAACCAAACAGTTCAATTTTGGTTGAACATTAGAAATTGTGATAAATAGGACAAATAAAAGGCCTAACATGCTCAAAATTTGGCCCAAGTTATATTAGATTAGGCATAGATTAGTCAAATAGTTAAATAAGGGCAGTTAGTCTAAATGCACCTAAGATAGATTAATTTTTTAAATTAGCACTTAATTACCTTTTAAAAGGTGATTAATTCTTTTGTAAATAAAAATGCTTATATCCTTTTGTCAAAGGTCAAATACAACAAAAAGGGTTTGTTGACAAGCGATAAACATCAATCAATATCTGACGGTGATTCGCCTCCCCGCTCAGAACAACAACAGGGAAGCCTATTCACACCCCCTCGACATGATACGAGATACCATTAGCGAGGGGGTGCAAAAAGTGGTTTTTCATGGGCGCCCCCCCGCGTATGTGTCGTCACCTCAGCGCTTCACACCCTCCTTGTTCCTTACTGCTTAACACTACCCCCCTTCCAAAATCCACCTTCCTTCCTTCTCGATACCGCACCAATGATCACCCCTGCTACGCCATCAACCTCGAACCACTCCACGCCACGTGCCCTCACCCATTTCCACTTATCTGTTTCCGTCATTAATTGCCTCCTGTTGCTAATCGTGCCTCCGTTGATGCATTAAATTCCTAATTAGCCAATCAATAACGAATTTCCTGTAACAGTAGCCTTAATCCATTGATAAATATACCTTTACCCTGTTACACCATATTTTTCTAACTAGATTTCTTTCATTGTTTCTATTCAATAGATTCTCTGCGGAGTCAAACTTGCAACAGTAAGCATCCTCTGAACATATCTCTGCAATTTCTCTGCCATCCTATATTTCAGTTTTGTCATGGCTCCAAAGAAGAAAGACAACCCTTATGCCAGTTCCTCTGCAACACAAGAAAACCCAAAGGCCTCTGATGCCTTAGACTTGGACCATATCCCATTAGCCAACTGATATATTAAATTGCAGATACTGAATGTGAATTTGACATGTTCGAATTGCATAATTGGTTGAAGCAGACATACTTTGACTCTGAAGATGAAATAAACCTGTGGGAATCCCTTCTACCTCTGTATATGTTTCCTCAGACCTATTCGTTTCTTGATTTAGTCATTCGGTGCCAAGCCAAGTGTAATCCTTTACAAAGAACAATGGTAGCTCAAATGGAGACATTTTGATATGTATCACTACAGAAACCATTAATAAAATGCTTTTGATCCCATAAAACGATTCCCTAATCTTTTTCTCCACTACAGCCTGAATTGATCTATATCATAAGCTGACCTTCCCTCAAAGAGATCAAATTTTTGAGATTTTCTCCCTGAAGATGCCGAGCTCCTAAAAATGAATCCTCCTTATCCAACATTTATGTTCCCTGAGATAGTCAAACAAACAATTCCCCTAATTTCTTGCTTGTTAGGCAACCAATTAGACCAATGGGTAGATGAAGCTATCCTAGGCTATCTGTAATTATTTTCTAAATAAAACAAACATGCCTTCTTGTATAACTACAATCAATTTTTGGCTGATTCACCCAGTTGAACAACTTCTTAGCAGTCAGAGTGAACCTAGGATCGATACAGAAATCAAAAGGATCTCGCATCTTAGTGATCAAGTTAGAATAGGAGACTGGTATCTTTACCAGAACTACACAGAGATCAGAGTATATGGCTGCGAATTAGATCCATATAAGTTGCCCAAATATGTTCCAATGAGAATTTTCTCCCTGGAACATATTAAGAAAATGATGAATATGGATGAGATTCATTTCATTTCAAGGAAGAGGAGATCAAGTTCAAGATAAAGGCACAGGTAGGATCATTCATTTGTAAGATCAGATCAACAAGTTTAGAAGCAGATGACATACTAAAACAAATGGGTTTCCAACTGAGCTTCACTTGGACTTATGACCCATTTAGTTTTATCTCAGACTTAAGGGTGGAACTCAAAACCACTCCTTACAA
This sequence comes from Pinus taeda, assembly GCA_000404065.3. Taxonomy (NCBI): domain Eukaryota; kingdom Viridiplantae; phylum Streptophyta; class Pinopsida; order Pinales; family Pinaceae; genus Pinus; species Pinus taeda. Next base: position 66,116 of record APFE031025272.1, on the reverse strand, counting down.
TCATACACCTAGACCAGAGATTAAGAATTTTAGAAATCAGGAACAATGGGAAGAGAATACTCTTCAAGAAGAAGAAGAAGAAGAAGAGGTTTTACCTCCTTCTACTCTTCAGACTCCTACTTCCCAAACCAAGCATGACAAGAGGCCCAAGGAAGGATCTTCATCTTCGACAGGTGGAGAAAATGAATTCATTCACTATCAGAAGAAATCAAGGACTGAATCCAAAGGCACTACTACTACTACTCAGGGTCAGAAGGAGCATATCATCATCAATTTGGATGATTCATAGGTATCTATAGGGATAGAAGAACCTATAATTACTACTCCTTATTGTTCTTCTACTTCACATACTTTGCTAGAAATCACTCAATCTGCAGGACCAAGTAAAATAGAGGAGTCAAATGTTTTCCCTAATTTCCTTGAAATTAAGAAGAAAAATGAAGCTTTAAAAGAAAATGTTTATACACAGTTTTGGAAGCAGAATTCTACTTCACAACACAGGTTGTTGACAACATTTGATAGCGAGAAAGGAAGAATGCAAATGGATTTTCTATAGGCTCAAGTTCCCTTTCCCAAAGGTTCTTCTAGTTACAAGAAAACTATATTTTATTTTAATGCTAATCAAATACATCCAATTGATCAAATGGACATGCATAGGTAGTCTGGTGAGATGCTTTTCTCTACCATGACCAACACTACCATTGCATTGTAAAAACTTAAATCTGCTCTGTCAAATGTGTTGTCACAATTGAAGATTGAGAAAATATCATATTTAGCAAAGGATAAGAGGGTCAAGTCCTTAGAGGACTTAGTAATAGAGATTAGATATGACCCTACTAATGTGAAAGCTATTGAAGATATTATCAAGAAGAAAAACAAATATATTGCATCATTGAGGAAGCAACTGAAAATACCTTCTATAGAGGACCCCAGACTAAGGAGATAGCAGAAAGTGAACAACACAAGGAAGAAATGCTCAAACTGATTATTGAGCAGAATGTACAGATATAGACTATGGGGGAGAAAATTGAGAAATTTCTTAAGGAAAAAGAGAAATTTACTCAGCTAGCTATAGCTCCCATCACAACTATTACTATTAGAGTGTCCAAAACAATAGGGGAATCTACATCAACCACATTAGAATTTACATCAACATAATTGTAACCGAGTTGGAGATTTGCCAAGTTAATGAAAGGATTTTGAATTTGCCTTCTATAGTATTGTCTCCTTGTAAATTTTCATATTTTCTTATTTCATGATGTATTTCTTCATACATTTAAGTCTTTATGCAGAGATCTAGGTAAGATCATATTGAGTATCAGTCAATCTTAAATCCCATGTGAAGTTATCAGTAATAACTAGGGACTAGCTTATAAGACTATATGTTATTATAAACTCCCCTATATCAATTAATTGTCACACAAATATACATTCGTTTAAATATGTTTTGTTCTGCTAAAAATGTTGTTTGCCTGTATTCTTTGCTTATAACCAATCAAATATTCTGTTTGAATATTTCACAAGTTATGTTTCATTAGTATTCTGCTATTCATTCACTTTAAATCAATTTTCTATAGCTAGAAAAATACCAACCCTTTCATCTAGCTTAGTAACTGCTAAGGCTTAAGCACATGTTTTCAATAATTCATAACATTGTTCATCTATAAAATTACAAACCAACAAAACATTTTAGATGCTCTGGCATGACTAACTGGCCTAGAGTCATCTCAGAGGACAACATCAGACTGGCGTCGTTGCCGGGGAGTGAAAATTGAATTATTTTCCCTGGGACAATAAATGAATTGTAGGCTAAAAATAATTCACCCGACGACTCCACTAGACCAAGTTGGCTCCTTCAAAACATACCAAATCTCACTCTGAATCTCAAATTATATCTCCTTTATCTCATCTAGAGAGATTGGGGAGAGAGGCCTTGTTTAGAAGGAGACTTGAAGCTTTTGCTTCTTTTTCTGTACCATTACAACCTGAAGATATTACAACTTTTGATCCCTTTAGCTTTGTTCCATCCCAATTAGATTTGGTTGATCTAACACCTAGGGTTTTATAACTTTTATCTAAAGGAGTTGATCTATAATCATCTCTCTTAGTCCAATCTTTGGAATCATACAAACTTCCTGAAATATTTTCAGATTCCCCCAAGTCAGAGGAAGAACTAGATGCACATTTACTGGAGCTAAACCAACTGATTTTATCTCCCCCACTCATTATACATCTCCATCCACTTCTGCCCAACCTGAAGAAACCTTCTCTATATATTCAAATTCACTGTTTGAAAGTAAAGAGCAGGTTGAAACAGAGGTTCATAAGTTAGTAATTAAAACACCTTTGAATTTTTTTAGGAATACTCCACTTTCCCATTCTCCTCCTCCCACTTTTACACCTTCTTCTTCATCTGCTGCTTCACCACCATCTTCTTCATCCTCCACTACATCATCTCCTACCTATTCTACTAAATCATCTTCTTCTTCATCTTTAGATATGGCCTTTCAACTTATAATTCAAGGTAGATATGCTCCCTTGCATCTTCCCAACTATCTCAACAATTTTTTTGATGGGTATTTGAAACACCTGCCCAGGTTTAATGGGGAAAATGGTTTGTCTACAGAAGAATGTTGGGCATGGAATCCCCTCAAGGCATGTTTTGGGGCTTAAAGCCTAAGTTTTGACCAAGTCCTTTGTAAAAGCTCTGCGAATTGTGGGCGCGGAGCGCGAAGTCATAATAGAGTCACAGGGTTGTCCGCCCTTGTTTTTGTAATGTAATGTCGGCATGATAGACCTACCCATGGTCTGCAGACCATGGGATTGTATAAATAGAGCAAGGCTCTAAGTGTAGAAGATAGCACCTAGCATAACTAAGAAGAAGCATGATGAGTCTAAGAGATCGATTCGAAGTGTAAAGTGTGTCATTGGGTCATAGAGTAGGAGAAGGCTCTGCAGTTGAGTGTACAGAGGCCTAGTAGTCCGCAGCTGAGTGCGTGAACCCCTGCAGCTGTGTGCGTAGGGCAGGTCGAGTCTGTAATAGTTGGAAGAATTAATAAAGAGAAGTTTATCATATTCCTGTGTATCTTTTCCTGTTTAATGTATTATTGGGTATAAATTGCAAGTGTACTATTTATTTGTTGCACGAACTTATATGTGTATATAAATAAATATAACACAAGGTTTCTATTTATGCAAAGATAACTAATTGGAGAAGGAAGATAGGTAATATCTTAGGCGTGACTTAGGGAAATAGAGTAGAGCGCTGCTCCAGCAACACAGAAGCTCCACAACCCATGGTTAGGGCTATGCGAAGGCAAGTATATCAGGGCGTGAAGGCTAGGGAAGTGCGTGAAGAAACCTATGCACAGAGACGAGCAGTTGGACCAAATCAAACCCTCAGACATCTCAATGGTGCAGAAACCTAGTTCCAGCACCACCCCATAGTACTTCGGGTGAGACCTCAGTCCGTGCTCCATGGACTATTGCCGAAAGGGCCAGTAGTACAGGGATTTGTCTGGCTAATTAACTCCGAACCTGGGTCAGGCCCCAACAAGCCAATAAATGGTTTCGTTGCTGGGACCGGGATCTGCATAGAGATGTCTGATGTCGTATCACTGGAATCCGACAAAGAAAGCAATTGAAGATTGGTTGGATAGAAATATTAACGAGTTCGTGGCACAAGAAAACAGGAATCTATGACTATTAAAGGAAGAGTGGTTAGACTGCTACTTATATACAGAGATCCACAAAATTTTCTTCGTGTCTTTCCCTACTGAGCTATACGAGTGGATCGCGAAGCTAGCAGATAACCAAGGAAGGTGTAAACTCAACAGACTTATTGTGTGGAATCCAGAATTGGTTCGTAGATTGGAAGCATTGAAGGATAAGATCGCGCATGTTATTGATCACTGGCTTGATCGAAGCATAGGAGGATTCATCACCGAGTTCGCGGTAGATATTTCAGTTAGCTATAGCGAGGCAGAATGACGCTTCCTCAAAGGGTCGCGAGGTAAGTATGTTAAATATTTGAACACTTGGATTAAAATTCTATTGTGTGGAAAACATGTTATGCGAATAAATTGATGTTTGGGGCTACACGAAGTGGGAGAATCTACATAAATGAAGGTAGTACAGAACTAGAAACTAGCACCTTGATTTCACCTCCGTGAGGGGGCGAAGAAGAGCTCGCGAAGGTATCACCAAGAAGTGCGACCAATTTGATAAGGCAAAGAATTCCACGCATACCACCCCCACCCACACCACCGCCAGTTTCACCGTCTTCACCCCCATCTTCACCCATACAACCTCCGCCACCACCGCGAAGCAATATGGTGAGTGCGATAAAGTTGCTAGTGTTCAAGGGAGTAGGGAATGAAGATCCAGACCAGTTTTGGTTCATGATAAAAGCTGTATGGGAATCACAGGGAGTCATAGATGACAATATAAAGAAAGCAACGTTGGGTAGCACTCTGTAGGATCACGTGTTGACCTAGTAATTAAGCATTCCAATGACAATTCAAATGCGAGGATCGCAGATATACAAGATGCACTAAACAAAGAATTTAGCGGGCCAAAGTCAGAGGCAGTCGATCATTAGGTTTAAGGAAATCACAATGCTACTAGGTGAGACCCCTTGGGAGCTATATCAGAGACTAAAGTGCACAATTCGTGAAGCTAACATGACGTTGACAGATGGATAACACTGCGAACGGTTTGTAGCATCGTTAACGCCACATCTAAGGAATGTGCTGCCACAATAGAGGCTAACAAATTAGGTTGAGGCCTTGGAAGTTGCAATGAGATTGCATGAGACCTCGATACAAGATCCCAACCTGGGAGTTCAGCAGATTCACGCGCAGTTGAAAAATTTGTGCCTTGAGATGTAGAGTTTGAAACAAGACAGGACAACTTGCCTAGAAGTGCGTGATGAGGTATGGTGCGTAAACTACAAGGGTCAGGGACATGACAAGGACCACTACTTGGTGCTTACGAATTACCTTGCGGGAGGAGGACCAATGCCATTAAGACCGGAGGCACAAGCAGGACCGAGTGTGGTGCCTACATTATGGTGCACGATTTGTCAGATAGGAGGAAAGCATGCTACAGACAATGGCCACTTATTACAAAAGTACACACAAAATTCACAGCAGTTGTTCTATAATTTCTATAGATTAGTAGGCCATGATGAGTGCACCTATAGAAGTTACGAGCTGATGATGGATCAGAATCCTACCTATAGAGTTTAGGTAGAAACGCGACCCCTTGACCATAATGCAGGGATGGTGCGAATCAGATTTCAAGGGTGCGGATGAGGCCAAGGCGGGGAAGGACCGGGAAGAGGTCACGAACAACTAATATGTTACAATTGCGGAGGGCCAGGACATTATGCCCGTGATTGTACGAAGCCAACGCGACCATCATGCTTGTATTGTACACTGTTTGATCATGAGACAAAGGATTGTCCCACACTGATAGCGAGGTTGCACGATAAAGGAGCACTCCAACCTCCCCTGACTCAGAACCTACAAATGATGAGGTCAGAGTTGCGCGAGGAAGACCCTGATGTAAATATTTTGCTCCAAAATGGAATTACGATATGGGATGACAAAGGCAAGCAACTTGAAGAAAGTACTTGGGTTCACAAGGCTCCAACGAAGGAACGAGAGTTTGATTTGGAGCAGGCTAAGGAAACCTTCATGGAAGCTAAGAAGAGCTTCGCTGATGACTCCACTTCAGGAAGTAAAGACAGATCAGAGCCGGAAATGGACCCATCAATGCTCACCATGTTCTTGGAAACATGCATGAAGCTTCCGCACGATAGCAAGGCTGTAAAAGGGTTGAAAGAACTCATAAATAGATGCGTTGGGACCACGCCAGGAGAACTGCATGTAGTCCAAAATATCGGAAAGCACATGAAGTGAACGGGAATGGAAATGAGATTGACTGCGCAGATTGGAGAATATGAGATGGACCAAGTGATTCTAAGTCTAGGATCGAACGCAAATGTCCTGCTGAAATAGACATGGCAGCGCATGGGAAGGCCTACACTACAATGGTCTCCTATCCAACTACGAGTGGAAAACCAGCAAAATATCCTACCTATGGGGAGATTGTAGGGAATCACAGTAGATATCGAAGGAGAAAGTGCACTAGCAAACTTTAAAGTGATAGAGATTGTTGATGACAACAATCCCTACCCTGCGCTATTAGGAATAGATTGGGCCACTGACATGAATGGGGTGATAAATCTGAAGAAGTGCAAGATGAATTTTGAGAAAAAGACTCTGCACGTAGTTGTACCTTTGGACCCTGCAAAAGGATCGCACTACACAGAGTTGGTGCGTGACTATGAGAACGATGATGACTTGGACTGTGTTTACAAGATAACCGTGTGAGAGCAAGACTGGATGAATCTGAACGCAGATGGACGAATGTCATGGAAAAGCGAAAGCTCCTATACATCAGATTTAGACGAGGAAATAGAACGATGGTAGGAACGGTTACACGAGGTAACCACACTAAACTGTAACACCATGACAAGATCGCTGCGCTGCATATTGATGGAGGTGAGGGATTTTCCTATGTATGATGGTTTAAGTGAGGTGGATGACTTCCTAAGCAGATTTGAAAGAGAAGTGTTGGAATAGCAATGTTTCGAAGATTTGAAATGGGTACTGCGTGCTACGCCCACAAGGTGGTGGGGTATGCACCAAAGAAGCTTCGAGGACTTGCATGAATGTAGGAGGATGATGCACATGCGCTTTGGAAAACTTCAAATGTGATTAACAGACAATATTTCCGGACAAAATGATCTGCACGCCCACCTATCTAGATGGATGTAGGCATATGGTGCGAAACCTGGGCGGATGCACACAGTCTTCGCGTTAGGAGACATGGTTAGTAAGCAAGTGTGGGCAAGGAAATTGCGCGAACAACCCCCCCCGTTGGAACCACGAAGTATGGAAAGACCATGTGTGCAGAAGGTTATCCACGTAGAAGCATTTAACAAAGTATGCAAAGCACTGAACAAGGTCCACAATGCAAAGCGGACTAACTGGGACCTGTGCGTGCCAGTGGTTCTATGGGCTTATAGGACCACATGCAAGAACTGACGGTGTAGGCACCTCCGAGGCTGGAGTATGAAGTGAATGTTGTAATCCCCATAGAGCATGAAATGCTTAGTCCGTGAATGGCAGCACCAATAGATATGACGGTTCGTGGAACCTTGGAAGAAGAAATCCAATAGGGCAATTTTAAGGTCTAAGAACTTGGGATAGAAAGGGTGCAATTAAGGGAAAAAAGCGCTATGGTAGAAGCGGAAGTCAAGAAGTTGGAGGATAAGATAAAGGAAGATTTTCTCGATAAGAAGACCAGGGGTGATAAAACAAGGTGTGCATGATCACAATGACAAGTTTGAGGAATATCGCTGTGAATTGATTAGTCTGATGCCTTGGCTTGGACCACATATTACTAAGCGAATCAACCAGGGTGGCGCCTGTAGATGATAAAGTGCGCGACACTGCCAGTAACAATAAAAGGTGGGTATTTTCCAATAAAAGTGATGAATGACCAGATGACACCCTATATAGGTGGCACGACCACTTGACTAGCCGTGGAAAGTACAGTCCTAGCGCTCCTGGCAGTTGAAAGGAGGCATGGGACTATAAAATACTCTTCGTGGGAGTTGCACGATGTTGGAGTTGCACGTAGAAGCAAAGAGTCACAGGGTCCATGACCACACAAGGGGGCTGCGCTGCCATGCGGGTTGGCTAGAAAGTGACCTTTGAAGTCACTATTCATGATGTGATGCTCGAATTGAGACCAAATGGAGTGGGTGGTAGACATTTAAGACACGATTTATGGGCAAGATTTTGGAAAATCTGCCACCAAGAGAGCATTAATGAATCGGACTTGGGGGGAACAGTCAAATTCAAATTCAAAAGGCGCTATAAATTACAAAGGTTTGCCCAGCAAACAACACTTGGTCATTTGCGAATTGAGTAGGTGTATACACCGCGTAGCATGAGTAGAGCCCTGTTTGACCTGTGCAGAATGTTAATTCAGCCCCTAAGTACGCGAGTGATAGATTTATGGTCGAACACGATGGCATCATCTGAGGAAGTTATGGAAATTATAGAAATGGCCATCGAAGAGGCCGCTTAGGCCTTAACTGTGGGAGATGCCCCTGATGGCACCAAGATTGTGTAGAAATCCATAAATCACCGTGCATGCCAAGAACAAAGAAAGACAAACAGGTGATGGTTCCTGTACATGTGTCCCCATAAAAATCATTGCACACCAGGCTGACGATGGAGGAGAAGGGGAAATCTGTTAACCTAGAAACGGACGAGGAGGAGGAAGACCTGGAAGACCTTATCATCAAAGAAGACGAGGACGAAGGCATGGAGGAAGAAACTGAGCTTGCGCACCCTCCAACAAAGCTGCCCACCTATATCCCCCCGTGGAAAGGGAAGGCTGAAGTTCTCAAGGATCTTAATGAGAGAAAGAGCTCTCTCTAGACCTCGCTCCTCCCAGACAACATCATTTTTGAGGGCACACACCTGGGACCTCACTGACTAGGAGAAGTTCCCTCACCTAGAGACCTCATAACTCATGAAGTCTAAGTAGAACACTGTGGTGGGGGTTACCAAATTAGAGCTGCAAAAGTGGTTGCACAGAGTGGAAAAGGTAGTGCTACTAAACATGCTTTGGGTGCCGCATTTCCATTGTGCCCCAATAACAACTTTCGTCATCAGGCAGCTTCTCCACCTGGTGCATGGTGGGTGTTTGTGGCTAGAGGAGCCCATCGCCATCATGGACCACTTGATTCACCGCATTACCCAGCTTCCATGTAAAGGAGAGGACCCCATAGCTATCTCGGAGAGGAAAAGCAGTGCTTGGCCATCGCGGAGGCCATGAAGAAGAAATATAAACTGGAAAAGAAGAAGAGGGGATACACCACATCCAGCATCAATGACAAAGTAGTAAGAGTGGTGACCCAATTACTGGCAGGTAAGGTTATGCACAAGTGTCGCACGGACGAGGTGCCCACGCCGGTGGTAACACTTGCTGAGCAGTGCACGGAGGGGGTCCAGTTTAACTAGTCTAAGTTCCTCTACAAGGAATTCTTGGATAATTTCCTCGAGGCTCAGGAACAAGGCGAAACATTCCACTATGCATGGCTTCTGCTATCCATAGTGCTCATGGCAGGGGAATTGTCGGAGGACAATCAGTTCCCCACAATTGATAGGGATACGAAGTACACTTCGCTTTGGGCCATGAAGGACGCAAACCAGATCTGCAACATCAAGATATTCTGGGTGTTCATGGAAATGAACCTCAGGATGGGGATTAACTGCAAGCCGCAGTTTTCACCCATTGTCTATAACAGCCTACAAAGTTTTGCAGAGTTTAAAGTGAACCTCCATAGCATATACATCAGAGTGCGCAAGGACCCGACCAAGCAATGGAGAGAGCTACCCTGTGTAGCCATGGATGATGTAATCTTTAATGTACTGGAGACATGGTTGTTGGAGTGGCGCACTCCAGACATCGCGACAATGGAGAAGTCTACGGCGCAGAGGAAGAAAGAGGAGGCCAAACCGTGCATGGCACAGTAGGCATAGAAGAGAAGGAAGGAGGGAATGATAACAGAAGTGCATGAGGCATGGGACGTTGCACAGACAACAACTAACTAGAAAAAGGTCGCAGCAGCAGCAGTAGCATAGGAGGCAGCCGTAAAGGCGCGTGAGGGCCAAAAGTCACCTTCGCATGGGCAAGAAGTAGAGGAAGAGGAGGAAGGTGCAGACCCACAAATCATGTCAACACAGCTGAAGTGCCATTACCCGACTGAGCAGACGAAGCCACGCAAGAAGGTAAAGGCATAGAAGTTGTCTATTGACCCGATCACCCTTACTGAGGGTGATCTGCATGACATCAACGAGACAGTGCGCGATGTCACCTCCGAGGCCCTCCATAATTTTATGTAGGAGAACCAGATTGTATTAGGGGCCCTCAGAGCAAAACTGTAGGTGCGCACTCCTCAGGCTGGTACCCTTTCGACCAGCCTCGTAGTAGGGACAACTGCAGCAGAGCATATGCTACGCATTTGGGTGAAAAATACCATAGTGCTGCCAGAAGGGGAATTGGTGACAACAAATGAGGTGGACAGGCCTACAATTAGCACACTGAAGGGTATCAGAATCAACATGGCTGCACTCTCGCAGGAGACATTATACGTCCTATAGGATGGGATTACTACAGAACTGTGGGCTAGGGGGAGCCGTGCGCTGCAAGTACTAAGCGAGCAGAAGATCAACATGGAATAGTTGAGCTTGCAGCGTGATGAAGTGGTGTCATAGAATTTTCAGTTGGTATAGGTACTGGACAAAGCTTGTCAAAAAATCCCTGAGCTGGCCATCCTAGCAGACACACCAGCAGAGGCGCGCATCCACAGGCTAGCAGTAAGGTTGCACGAGGCGCGGGAGGAAATGACAAAGGTTCAGCTGGAGCTGGACCTTCAAATCACAGAGCTGTGGTTGAAGGTGCAATCATCCACCCCTTCGCAAGTAAGAGAACAACGCACCAGCGTTATTACATCGGGACTTGACGAGATCAACAATGTAGTGAGGGACTGCACCAGAATGTTGGAGGAGTCATTTGAGGTCCTCACGAACCTGCAAGAGGACCTCAACGTCCAGCGCTTAGAGACAGAGGCACATGAACTCCAGCAGTAGTATGACAACGTCAAAGGAACTGTGGAGGTGTTGTGCCCTACAACAACCCCCCATTTCATATCAATATTATCTCAAAACCATAATATGAAATGGGTCCCTTTTTAATTTTGTTTTTAATTGGTATCAATTTAGTTCTATCCTAAAAGGCCCGAAGAGATAAAATAAAACATTACCAAAAATCCTTTTCCATAAACCAATCAAAATCCTTAACATAAAACGATTAATCTTTTGTCATTGTGATAAAGTGATCGCAAGATCGCATATTGCAATGACAAAGGGAACACGACTTGAGGACATATTGGTTTGCTTCGATGCGAAATCGCTATCGGGTATCAGCAATAAAAGAATTGGCGTAATTAAAATCCCTCAATCTCCGATGCGATGCGATGGAGGTGTTGCTCCCTCTTGCCCCGATGCGATGCGATATCGCTATCGGCAATCGGTGATCGACTATGCACGCCTTCTTAACCGCCCCACTCGCTACTCCCGACATGATGCGATATCGCTATTGGCAATCGGGGATTCCAAATGGAACCAAAACAATGACTTATGATTTTCCCCGACGCCTGATTGGGATAAAGGCAAAAGCACAATTTTCAAAGAAAATATTAAAAGCGATTTAATACGATTTATTCGTAATTAAGGTACTATCTTTCGAAAAGCCACTCATCCGTGCTCAACCGCCAAATCGCCCAAGGCACGCTTCAAATAAATCATTCGGCCATTAATCGAATTGACTGGTATTGATAAGATTGACATGCCTTAACGACCATTTAATGAAACAACAAGCCTGCGATCTGTTTACAGATTTGATTCGAAGCCACCTTAAGTCAATCGATCACCATGAATTTATCAATATATATATATCTCAGTCTATTCGATTAAGATAGATCTGCGATTTCATCCATCTTCTCTTAAGGAGGAAATTGTCTATCCCACTTACCAAAGTTTGTGATTACTCAGAATGTAATTCCAAGAATACTGGATATAGAAGATAAGAGGTCTTATTACAAGCCCGCTTACCATGTTCATAGGGAAATAGTTTAGCCGACATTACCAATACTGCATACCAAAACAGGGTAATGGCTTCAATCGCAAGACAAGGGGTCTCATCACGAGCCAACTTGTTCGGTTAGATTACTACCAGTGAATGGCATTGTCACTTAACTGGCCACCAAACCAGGGAAATGGCTTTTTATCTTACAAAATAACAGAAAAGAGAAAAGAAATACGAAATGTGAAAAACAT